>JBBPNR010000672.1:0-18832 GCA_038091015.1 Boletus vermiculosoides
CTGCCAGTAGCATGACCATCCGCCTCGCCACCACTTCCACCCCCCTTCCTTCATCACACGCCTTTTTCCCTCCCCCCCTTCCTTCAGCCTGCACTCGCCTTCTCTCCAGCACGCCCACTTAGGGCGCGGAGAAACCTCGCGGGCGGTGGTGGCGAATTGGTCTTCTCGCTCTGGCCTGCTTTGACCGATCTGGGGTCAGTCCATCTTTTACTGCTACGAGTGCACAGTACTCTGCGACGACATTTCGTACGGACTACTATGCGACAACGACAATGGAGACTCGGGACGCGTTTGTGTGAGTCCGAACGGAGATGGTTGAGACGGGTTGGACATTGAGGTTGACGGTAGTTAACTTTTGGAGACTCGGACGAGGCGGGGGAGGTCGATGGCACGGAACGACGCGGATCTGTTCAGGGTTGGAAGTGGGTGAACCTTCGGTCCTGCAAGATTTGGTCTAGTCGGACGACGCCGAGGTCCGGCCTTTGGAACTGGGTTGGACAAGGTCGACAGCGATTCTCGTCATGTGAGAATCGGAGCGATGTTGGGCGGCGTTCATGGCAACGTCGAGGTGGGGTGATTGGACTTGGACAATGCTCGATATCCATCGTGGGCTGTGGTTGGAACTCGCGGTGAGTGGTTTTGGACGAAGGTTGGTTCGAGCTCGGGTTCGGTGCGAGTCGAGTTCAGGAGGGGTCTCTGGGCGATCCTTACCTCAACCCCCTGACCTCCTTTGAGGCGTCACCGGAGTCAAGCACTCGGCGGAAGGTCATCTGGTCCATTTCCCTTGTTCATTTTCGTGACCAGTTGCACTCACTTTTCAATTCTCCCCTCTCCCTCCCTTTCTTTCTCGTACATCAGTGGTTCTCAATTTGCAGCATTTTCTTCCTGGCTTCGGTATCGCATTTGCCTCGGTTTGATTGTATATTCCGGTTTCTTGGTGCCTGCAGCCTCTCTGGCGCACCTATTTTTCCTCTTTGACTCCTTGCTTGCATATGGTTTAGTGTCCGTATATCCAGTATCCAGCATAGGGTTGCCAATCCATGGCCATGTTTTCAAACCAATGACGGAATGCTACTTCGTGTGGACACACCTCGCGTCCACTGTGAGAAAGCTTCTAACGGAGGGAGTTGTGACTCAGCTCTGAAACTTGTGAGAGTTCATCACGATCTTGGGCTTAAACGACTTGAACAAGACTTAGTATGCATTCTCGTTGGCTCGCAGAGTACTACAGGCTTTGTAGCATGATGCATCGACAATCTTACATCGCTTGCTGCCGCTTTGCAGATAATATGCCCGTTCCTCATACCCCAAGAAATTATATTTGCTGGTACTGGATCCACTAACACAACATCCATATTCGCCTTTCATGAGTACCATAATTTCCTCTCAGCCCATCCGTCTGTCTCCTGAACCCCCTGCTCCTTTTCGTGCACCTAGATAGTTAGATACAAAACCTTCGCTAAGCGATCTTATACGAGGGTAAGGCACGAAGGTTAGTGCCTAAAGCGGTATGTGCCGGAAGCACTTAGCTCGGTTTAGGCACTAACCTTGGAGCCTCGGGTGTATTGGGCATCAGGGGAGGAATATCGGAATAGAAAAGTATCGTAAGTAGACACGAATAAAAACAATTTGCTCGCCTGGACCAGTAGGGCTCATAATCTGATGGGCCTTATAGTAAACGGAATAGGAAAGGAGGGCAATAGACGTGTGTGCTGATTATATGTATGAGGTGGCTTGACTATCATATCAAGTAAGCAATAGATGTGACGAGAGGCTAGGGGATAGCCATATGATTGCAGTGCTACCACTCGGGATGGTGATGGATCAGGCCTCAGGAGATCCAGGTTTAATTTGAACTCGGCATGTCGGCTTGTTGTCGCATGCTTTGCAGATAGGGGCTTGAAGCTTTGAAGTGTCGACGACGGTTAAACCAGCCCGGTGTGTGTCCACTGACACGCCTTTTCGTTCAGAAGGCCCACCAATTGTGTATACTTGCGCAATTCCACATGTACATGATATGTATTGAGTCCTACAGTTGTGGAATGCGGGTGATATTGACATTTTAGGAAGGTTCGTTGCCGACGATGAGCACAGCCTATGACATCACTCTGCTCAGCCACCATAATTCAGTGTAGGGATATTTAGGAGCGTCGATGGCAGGGCTTGGACCAGAATTCAACTTGAGCTGGTGCTCTCACCATCGCCATCGCCATCGCCATCAAGTGTATACCAAAGAGTTGCTCTACCGAACGGTTGAGTCAGCAGATCGCAGGGGTTGTCGATCATAACGCAGTGGTTTGGTGCCCGCACGTAATGATGCTTTGTGATGTCATTGAAGAGGGTCACTACTTCTTCCTCGTCCTACCCTTGTGCGAGATGGATATGTTTAAAGCGATTTGGGAAGAAAAAGTGTATTGGAGGAATGATGGTCTCATCAAGAAGGTTTTTATAGAAATATTAGACGGGGTACTTGCGTGCCATGAGAAGGGAGTTTTCCAACGGGATCTCAAGCCAGAAAATATCATGTGCAATGCAGACGGAATGAGGATCGAAATTGGTGATTTTGGATTGTCTACCAACCGCCACCTCTGTCAAGACCATTGATGCGGTACAACCTTCTGTTGAGTCCAGGTCAGTCACTCGTCGCAACATATACATATACTGACTGATCTGATCTGCCTCGAGAGTGCTGCAGTGAGGAAGGAATTTTCATAACGCCGACCCAGCGGACGTCTGGTCGCTTGGCGTGATTCTCTTCAACATGGTGACTAGCCGTTACCCATGGGAGATTGCTCGTCCGTCAGATGAGAAATACATGGCATTCCTCCTCAAGAAAGACTATCTTCTCCACGCATTCCCGATCTCAGAGCTTCTGAGTGACCTACTCCATCAAATTTTGCATCCCATCCCCATGATGCGTTTGTCGATCCCAGAGATCCGGGAAGCGATTCTGGAGATGGATACGTTCTATCAACCGACTCATTCATCTTATGTCGCTTCGCCACTGGCAAAGGAGGTTGTTCTCGCTGACTCGTAAGTGTTAAGTGCCCAAGTCCAGATGTGAGTAGAACTGACGTTGGTTGTAGTCAGAAGACGTGCGTCGCTTCTGGGGATCATACGGAATGACGCCAAGAAGGGCGCTATGGTACAAGCCTGTGTCCCGATCGGCGTCCTGCCAGTAGACGAAGCTCCACTGTGTTGCTTGGACTAGTATACCCTGTAGTTACTAATACGTACCATAGAGCCATACGAGTATCATCAAACTACGACTAAAATCTCAGAGTGACGCACCAAGTGACGAAACCATTGCAAGCCACTTCGATTCCGAGGAAGACTGGACACCAATGTACCTCGTCGTACGACATATAATACCACAACATGTCCTTCATCAACCGGACAAGACCGATTCTGAATACATTCGGTCAGAAATGGATTCAGGCCAGCCGCCGTAGAGTTGAATCTTGACTGGTCAGCCACTCCTGACTCCTGAGCGGACGGTCAGCCTCTCGATCCCCAGGGGTATAAAATCCCCCACGCGTAGACATACAAGGTCAGCTTTTTCGTCGTTCTCTCCCTGGTCGTCCCCTCGCTTTTGACGCCTACAGTAACGATTAAGATTGCCAACGCCATCATGAACCACCAGGAGGGGCGTAACACACCCGCCGTACGTCGTTCCCGTGCTATCTTGGATAGGAATTTTTCATGGAGCTAACTTGGAAACGCAGACGATGGCGAGACCCAAACCATTCGTGGTCACCAGCGTCGTCACTAAACGGTACACTCCGACGACGAGGAAGGAGCCATTGCAGAAGTTACCACTACGAATTCTGCCGCCGAAGTCGACCAAGGAACGACCATCAGTCCCTCGTTGGGTTTCGGCGAATCTGGCTTCCAGACCTGGTTCTTCACTGACTGTCGTTCCAAAGGTGGAGCCGCGTCGTCCCTCACCTAAGCCGATGCCGATCCCAGCGCCGAACAAGGTGGCCAGGGCGCAGAAAACGTTTCCTTTGCGCCTAGTGCCGTCTGCTGACAGGCCATTGCCCGAGAAGACGTCCGTCCCAGGGGCATTGATGATGGCACAGAGGGTGAAGGAAGGCAAGCTCACGGGTGGGTGCCCGACATCAGCAAGATCGACGCATGCCACGGCTGCGAACGAACTCCCACCCCGACCCAGTTGTGTTCCGCGTACCCGCATTTATCGGTCTTCTGTCGACGTCATTGCGGCTTCTAAGGGGAAACAGGATGTTACCGTCAAGGTTTCTACTTCCGGTCCCCGCGACCCAAGGATTCGCCAGAAGCCGTCTGTCAACATTGACACGGCAGCGAAGACAGCAGGACGTGTCAAGGCGACAGACACCTTCGTCAAAGAATCTGTGGCTGGCGGCTGTCGCACTGGAACGACGACTAGGAGTGGGAGACCGACACCACCAAGGCTGCATGCTGTTGAGCCTGCACTTCAGGTCGCGTGGTCGCCACCGGGATCTCCAGATCTGTCGTCCTTCCCATCGCAGAGCTGGACGATCGTTGTCGATGTGGGTGTCAACCAGATCAAGACACCGACAAAGATCTGTTGCGATGACACCCTCGGCAGCGTCTGCGATGCGGCGAAATTGCGTCGTGCAGGAACGCCCAAGGACTCGTGTGAACCTTCCGAGTCCGTTTTGTGTACCCCAACATCATCGTCGTCCTCGACGGTCGTGGAAACCCCAGAAAGTCAAGGAGAGCCCAACATTGGATCGAATGGTACAGCCAACATCCGCACGCCGACCAAAAAACCATCTGCCGAGGTTTCGCACACGGTCTGTGGTGCGACGATCATATCACCCTCACGAAACGGTGCCGCTTCTTCGATGGCCACACTTGCGAGAGTGATGGAGAAAAGTCAGGTCTCGTCGCCAGCCAAGGCTCCGGATACTGGCAATGGGGCCCGAACGGTGGTTCGTTGTGTCGCTGAGATCGCACGGACGTTCTTTTCGCCCTCGAGACGTACGTGGCAGTCAGATTCCGTGACTGCTCCTTCCAAGATGATGGGCACCAATGTGTCGCGGATTCGAAAAATGTTCATGCCCCCGCTCGACGAGAACGCGAAGGTGTCAAAGAATCCGACGACACAGTTGGAGATCGAAATGCTGAGAGCGCGGAGAAAGGTGGTGGGCAGTGGGATGTTCGACCCCCGCCTGGGTCGCCTTGGCTCCCTCTCTGCGATGGCGGTCCTCACCAAGATGGGGGAATCTAGTTCAGACAGCCCTGGTCAGATTTGAAGCGTGTGGAGCGAGAGTGGGAGTAGTGTGGTGAGATTTGGGATGCACATTCTTTTTCTTTTCTTTCTTTTTCTACCTTCTTCCGCTTTTTGTCGTTGATTTCCTTCCTCTTCTGTGCCTTCCGTTTGCTGCTTAGATCTTCCTCGACCCTCAAGTGCTGAACTCGACCGACGCTCGTCGCTCACGGTGACTATCCTGCATCTCTCGACGACCTCCCCGAGCCCATGGCTATTTCGAGAACGAGCCTAGTCAATCACCAAGTCCACGCGCCCTCGACCCTCAACTCCTGAAACAATTGTCTCCAGGCCCACAGCTACCTCAGAAACAAGTTGGGCGACCACCAAGTCTGCGCATCATAGAGTTCCTGACGCAAGAACTTCTATGACCACCAAAGTTCGACGACGTCACGAGTGCCAACTTCCCTTAAGTCAATTATGTCACTAGTCCTCTCCCTGACGATTCTCTCTTCTCCTGTTGCCTATGGACCCCCGATGGTATGACCCATACATCCATCAATCCTACGACTCACTGCTCCACCTTTTCAGTTTCGAAGACTGTGCCTATGTCCCCATCACAAGTCTTGCGACACCCAGGTAGTTTTCGACCGTGTTGGATATTCGTATCAATTCCACCTGAATGAATCCCCTAAAAGACTGCTGCTACGCTCCCTGACGATATTCCTCCATCCCGTCGAGTTTTCGAGTGCCACGTTCTCTCCAACATTCCAAATACCGACCGTTTCTTCAACCTTCGACGACGTCGACACGATCACCCGCAAGACTCACACATACCTCTGAGATCTCTCCGAAATAGCCAAATATCGATTGTCCCTCCACTCTGACGACCTCGTCGCCCCTTGCGCATCCCGCAGTACCTCCCAGATCTAGTAGAAGCTGCCAGTAGCATGACCATCCGCCTCGCCACCACTTCCACCCCCCTTCCTTCATCACACGCCTTTTTCCCTTCCCCCCTTCCTTCAGCCTGCACTCGCCTTCTCTCCAGCACGCCCACTTAGGGCGCGGAGAAACCTCGCGGGCGGTGGTGGCGAATTGGTCTTCTCGCTCTGGCCTGCTTTGACCGATCTGGGGTCAGTCCATCCTTTACTGCTACGAGTGCACAGTACTCTGCGACGACGTTTCGTACGGACTACTATGCGACAACGACAATGGAGACTCGGGACGCGTTTGTGTGGGTCCGAACGGAGATGGTTGAGACGGGTTGGACATTGAAGTTGACGGTAGTTGACGTTTGGAGACTCGGACGAGGTGGGGGGTCGATGGCACGGGAACGACGCGCGTCTGTTCGGGGTTGTACGTGGGCGAACCTTCGGTCCTGCGAGACTTGGTCTAGTCGGACAACGTCGAGGTCCGGCCTTTAGAACTGGGTTGGACGATGTCGTGGGACGTTCATGACGATGTCGAGGTGGGGTGGTCGGAGTTGGACAACGCTCAATGTTCAACGTGGGCTATGGGTGGGACTCGCGGTGAGTGGTTTGGGGTGAATCCCAGTTCGGGTTCAGTGCGAGTCGAGGTCAGGAGAGGTCTCGGTCGATCCTCATCTCAATCCCTTGACCTACCTCGCGGCGTCGGAGTTAAGCACTCAGCGGAAGGTCATCTGGTCCATTTTTCTTGTTCATTTTCGTGACCAGTTGCACTCACTTTTCAATTCTCCCCTCTTCCCCTCCCTTCTTTCTCGTGCACCGGTGGTTCCTGAGTCTGCAGCATTTTCTTCTTGGTTTCGGTATTGCATTTGCCTCGGTTTGATTGCACATTCCTGTTTCTTGGTGCCTGCAGCCTCTCTGGCGCACCTCTTTTCTCTCCTTGCCTGCATATAGTATAGTCCCCGTAAGTGTATCCAGTATCCAGCATAGGGTTGCCAATCCACGGCCATTTTTTCAAACTACCGACACAGTGCTGTTCCGTGTGCGCATAACTCGCGACCAGAAAGCTTCTAACGGAGGGAGCTGTTATCTCTGAAATTTGTGATGGTTCATCATGATTTCAGAGTTAAACGGCCTGATCGGACTACGCATTATCGTTGGCTCGTGGAACACTAACTTGAAGCGATGATGCGTATTCCTGCTCACGTGATTGATATATACCTTGATGTTGTCATTGCCACAGTCGCGATGGTATCGCATCTAACCAGTGCGTGAACAGGAACCGGCGATTCAGGACACGCGCAGATGAGCCTACGAGAAATGGTGGCACTCATAAAAGACGATATGGACATCGCGTTGGTGGATCTATTTCATTGAAGGGGAGCACAGCATGTAAGTTTTTCCAGTTATCGTAACTTATTGCGGACGATTTACGAAAAGCACTATAAGGGGTATATAAGGGATTAAACAGAAATCCGTGATAACTGTGGTCCCTGTCGGCGCTTCCTGTAATCGACACTCATCACCATAATCGATCTCCCCACGATGGACTCTTCCCAGACAGATTACACTGCAATAGAAGTGTATGCTTCCCTCCGAGCCAGAGCCAAACGCGAGGGCGACTTGATGGCCCAATGTTACCAACAGAGCCAAGAGGCCTATCGATGCAATGACCGTGCCCGAGCCAAAGCACTTTCGGAGGAGGGCAAACGTCACGCACTTGAGATGGAAATCCTCAACACACAAGCGAGTGCCACCATATTCAAAGGTAAACACCTACCGTACTTTCATAGGAAAATCGACTAAAGATTCGCTTTCAGAGAACAACCAGGTAAGGTGCCATCACAGATGCCGTACCTTTCAAGTTGCTGCACAATTTTTTCCAGAACAAAGCTGCACATGAAGTTGACCTCCACGGTCTCTACGTGAAAGAAGCCGTTGCTTATTCTGAGAAAGCTATCACGGAGGCTCGTCAGAGAGGCGATTCTGAAGTCCATTTAATCATCGGTAAGTGTGTTTCATCTGCACGATTCGAGGCTTCCATCTTGATCACGGTACGTCTTTGGCAGGTCAAGGCACTCATTCTGATGGGTGCGTCTCTCGGCTTAAACCTGCAATACAAGAGGACATGCAGATGTGAGTGTTCCTGACAAATGTCATCAACGGCCATCAATTCAATCTTCCAGGCGCGGGGTCCATGTCGAGGCACATCCAACGAACTCAGGTGTGCTGGTAGTTCAATTGGGTAGTAAGTGATTTAGGAATCTGGCATATTTCCAAGGCTCGTGTAATATACTACTCAGAATGCATTTTGATGCTCCGGCCACATTTTCTGCTCTGGGTTTGAGTTACAAGATCTGATATATTGATGAAGCTCCACAGTCTGGTAAGCAGAATCGTGGTGCACACCGGTAGTCCAAGTCAAGTTCAAGCACTAGGCTCTCGTAGTCGGCCATGTTTATGGATCAAATGGACGCCGGATGGGCAGCATTGGCTAGACTGACCAACTACGACGGAGGAATCTCACTAATAATGAAACCTGTGAACCAAGGGGTCAGCCAACATCGTAGCAGACGAGGCCTCACTGTTCAATAATACAAGATGGTGTTACTAACGTCTAACTTCAAGCTAGTCAACACGGGTTGCGCTATACAGTCTACGCACACCCAATAAAATGCGAGGAACCTGATCGTTCCTGAGGACAATGGGTTACAACACGAGAAGACGCACCTGCGACAGGTCAAATAGACAAATAAGAAAGAAGTATAGCGCAATGCTGGAAAAGGAATCGTGCGAGAACAGAACAGAATCCAGAATGCGCACCAGCGCTAACTGTGGGAGCCATTAATAACGATGTTAATTCTCAGGAGCTGGGAGCAAGACACACCGGTATTCTTCTGTACACAAAATGAAGGACATGATGAGAATTGTGACTGTTCCGGTTGTCAGCGCGACTACCCCAGCTGGGAGCGCCAAGAAACTAAATGCATAATGTGTGCGTGCAGCGAAGAGAGTTGATATGATAGTGTACGGCTCGACATATGCAACGCCTGGAAGAGGGTCAAAAGATCAACATTTAGCCGCAGATCAAGATTGGTACAACACAAGTAAGCAATGTGGACGCCTATTATGATGTTTACACGTGGTCAGACATTACATGTCTTGCGACGTACCCGGGGATGAAGGTAGCGAGGTGTAGGGGGTATCTGCCTAGGGATTCGATTCCCTTTCACAGGATGTAAAATACCCTGCATCCATCTTGTAAGCCAACCGAAGATTGCGGGCAGATGGGTACGTACTACCCCTTGTCGCGATCCGATGTAGGGATCGATAGCCGAAAGGGATCCAGAGATTCCAAACCACAGCAAGACGATGAGGAGCATCGTTGCTGTATCGAGCATTCGTGATGATCACAAGATCGGGCGTGAAAAGTGAAAAGTGAAAAGTGACGCACTGAAGGGGACAGCTCCTGAGGATTCAGCGATAAGAAAGAAAAAAGTTGAGCAAGAAAGTGATAATGAAAACTAGCCCGTGTCCTGACTTTGGCTTAGGATGGGGAAGATAATACACGAGCATACATGGGAAAAACCGTGGCAGTCGCAAAAGCATTTTGATGAAGAAAGTGCCGCTGCTTTGGGATAGGTAGGACAGGGAGACAAAAGTTACTTGCCGCCAAAGAAGGACCAACACACCATCATTACAGTTGCGAGCGAACCATGGTTAGGAAGACCAGCAACCCAAAAGCCGTCCAAATAGAACAATATGAACGTTCCGAGTTGCCGTCGAGTTTGGGGCAAGTACGTATGTACCTTGAAGGATAACTGAACAGTGAACACACTGCAAATTAGAACATTAATATTATGGAGCTTACATCTCAAGTGATTCGATAAGTGTCACGGACGGCCCGGGTTGTCGTCTGTGTCTCACATACGAGAAAGCAAAAGAGGCTAGACTTTAGCGTCACAATCATCAAGGAGTTTGTCTGTCTCCTCCAGGACTCTCCTGTGGATCACCACAGCTCGGGGGTGAACGAGTTCAGAGAAAGACGAGAACAGGTCGCACAATTTCTCACCTTGATGCCAGCCACACCAATACACCAACTACTACTCGATGTAAGTATGCCTGGATCTCGTTCAAGTGCATGGTAGACGTGCCAAAGCCAGTGAAGACAGGTGAGTCACACGACCGTTATTATGACCCACAGTGTGCCGCAGTATTTCTCGCGATACTAAAACTCGGAATCGCCGACTAAACATTAGCGAAAGCCTTGCTTGCAGTCGGACAATAAATAGCGCGTGTATATGATCTTTGAAGGACAATTACAAGCAGCAAACAGTCTTAACAGCGAAGACGGAGAGTACAGAGAAATGAGTCTCCTACCACGATGACGTTAACGATCTCGGAATTTTCCAGTTGGTCTTCAAGTTGCCTGCAGAGACGTTGGAAGCAAGGTGTTGATCCCGGTTTATGTCGGAACGAGAAATTGCTTTCGCAAAGATGTCAGGAGAAAAAAAACAAGACACACTCTGCTGCACAAGAATTCGTACTGTTAAGAACAACGAAAACAGAGAGTACGGAGGAACGGTCTCCGATCACAATGACGTCCTGTTTGGTCTTGTTGTCGATTTCAAACAGGGGGAATATTGACCCGTGCAGAGACCTTGCAAGCAAGGTAACCTCATTGACTTCATTCATCACAAACCTCAGGTGACGCGAAATCATTGCAAGCCACTTCAATTCGACGAAGACCTGACACCAGCTCGAAGGTTGGCGCCAACGTACCTTGTCCCACGAAATATGATACATGTCCTTCACCAACCAGACGAGGCCGATTTTGAATAGATTCGGTCAGAAATGTATTTGGGCTAGCCGCCATGGAGTTGAATCTTGACCGGTCAGCCGCTCCTGAGCGGGCAGTCAGCCTCTCGATCCCAAAGGGTATAAAATCCCTCACGCGTAGATATGCAAGGTCAGCTCTTTCGTCGTTTTCTCCCTGGTCGTCTTCTCCTTTTGACGCATAGAGTAACGACTGAGATTGTCAACGCCATCATGGACCCCAAGGAGTTGCGTAATCCACGCGCCGTACGTCGTTCCCGTGTGTCTTGGATGTGATCTGCTCATGGAGCTAACTTGGAAACTTAGACGATGGCGAGACCAAAGCCGTTCGTGGTCACCAGCGTTGTCACTAAACGGTACACTCCGACGACGAGGAAGGCTCCATTGCAGAAGCTACCGCTGCGAATCCCGCCGCTGAGGCCGGCCAAGGAACGACCATCGGTCCCTCGTTGGGTTTCAACGCATCAGACCTCCCGACCCGGTTCTTTACCGACTGTCGTTCCGAAGGTGGAGCCGCGCCGCCCCTCGCCTAAGACGATGCCGATGCCAGCCCCGAACAAGACGACCAGGGTGCCGAAGACTTTGCCTTTGCGCCTGGTGCCGTCTGCGGATAAGTCATTGCCCGGGAAGACCTCCGTCCCAAAGCCGTTGAAGATGGCGCAGAGGGTGAATGAAGGCAAGCCTACGGGTGGGTACCCGAAATCTGTCCCAGCAAGGTCGAAGCAAGCCACGACTGCGAACGAGTTCCCACCTCGACCCAGTTGCGTTCCGCGTACCGGCATCATGGCGGCTTCTAAGGGGAAGCAGGATGTTACGGTCAAGGTTTCCACTACCGGTCCCCGCAATCTAGGTGTTCGCCATAAGCTGTTCGTCAACATTGGCACGGCGAAGACTCCAGGGTGTGTCGGGACGACGGATACATTCGTCAAGGAATCCGTTGTGGCTGGTGGCTGTCGCACTGGAACGACGACTAGGAATGGGACACTCATACTACCAAGGCCGATCGCCTGTCCATATACTGTTGAGCCTGTGTTCCATGTCGCTTGGTCGCCACCGGGATCTCCAGATCTGTCGTCCTTCCCATCGCAGAGCTGGACGATTGTTGTCGATGTGGATGTCAACCAGATCAAGACACCGACAAAGATCTGTTACGATGAGACTCTCGGCAGCATCTGCGATGCGGCGAAGTTGAGTGGCGCAGGAAAGCCCAAGGATTCCTGTGAACGTTGCGAGTCCATTTCTTCCCCTTCACTATCCTCGTCCTCAACGGCCGTGGAAACTCCGGAAAGTCGAGGAGAACCTAACATTGGATCGCATGGTACGGCCGAGATTTGTACACTGACCAAAGAACCATCCGCTGAGGTTTCACACACGGTCTGTGGTGCGACGATCACCTCACCCTCGCGAAACGGTGCCACCTCCTCGATAGCCGCACTTGCGAAGGTGATGGACAAAGGTCAGGTCTCGTCGCCCTCCAAGGCTCCAGATATTGGTAATGGAGCCCGAACGGTGGTTCGTTGTATCGCCGAGATCGCACGGACGTTCTTTTCGTCCTCGAGACATACGTGGCAGTCGGGTTCCGTGACTACTCCCTTCAAGACGATGAGTACAAATGTGTCGCGGATTCGAAAAA
Source organism: Boletus vermiculosoides (assembly GCA_038091015.1). Taxonomy (NCBI): domain Eukaryota; kingdom Fungi; phylum Basidiomycota; class Agaricomycetes; order Boletales; family Boletaceae; genus Boletus; species Boletus vermiculosoides. The sequence continues at coordinate 12,611 of JBBPNR010000672.1, forward strand.
CGTTCATCCCCCCGCTCGATAGGGATGCGAAGGTGTCAAAGAATCCGACGACACAGTTGGGGATCGAAATGTTGAGAGCGCGGAGAAAGGCGGCGGGTAGTGGGATGTTCGATCCCCGCCTGCTTCGCCTTGGTCCCCTCTCTGCGATGGCGGTCCTCATCAAGATGGGCACGTCCAGTTCAGACAGCCCCGGTCGGGATTGAAGCGTCGAGACGTGTGAAGCGAGGGTGGTAATAGTATGGTGAGGTTTGGTGTTCACATCCTTTTACTTTACTTCTTTTTCTGCCTCCCTCCTATCGTGGATTTCTTTCTTCTTCCATCCCTTCTGTTGGCTGCTTAGATCTGCCTCGACCCCCAAGCACTCAACTCGACCGACGCTCGCGAGGTGATTGTCATGTGCCTCTCGACATCATCCCCGTACAGCTACTCCGGGAACGAGCCTAGTCAACTATCGAGTCCACGCACCCTTGACCCTCAAGTCCTGAACTCAATCGACGCTCACGAGGCGGCTGTCCTGCGCCTTTTCACAATCATCCTGGATCCACAGTCACTTCAGAAACAGGTCTAGTCAGCTATCGCGTCTGGGTACCACAGAGTTTCTGACCCAAGAACTCCTACGACCACCATTCGACGACGTCCACAACTTCCAATTGTCCTCGAGTCGTTTACGTCACTTGTCCTCTGACTGACGATTCCCTCGCCTCCTGTTGCCTATGGACCCTGATGGTATGACCCACCCATCCATCAATCCTACGACTCATTGTTCGCACACCGTTTCAGTTTCGAATACTGTGCCCATGTCTCTATCACAAGTCTTGCGACACCCGTCCGAACACCAGTTAGTTTTCGACCATGTTGGACATTCGCATCCATTGGACCCGAACGATACGACCCCCAACAGACTGCCGCTATGTTCCCTAACGACACTGGCATCCTTTCATCCCATCGAGTTTCCGAGTGCTACGTTCTCTTCAACATTCCAAATACCGACTGTTTCTTCAACATTTGACAACCTCGACACCATCGCACACAAGACTCGCACATACCTCTGAGATCCATCCGAAGAAGCCAAACATCGATTGTCCCTCCACTCTGACGACTTCGTCGCCCTTCGCATACCCCGCAGTACCCCACCCAGATCTAGTAGAAAACGTCAGACTCGTGACCATCCACCTCGCCACCACTTCCACCCCCCTTCCTTCATCACGCGCCTTCCTCCCTTCCTCCAGCCTGCACTCGCCATCTCTCCAGCACGCCCACTTAGGGCGCGGAGAAACCTCGCGGGCGGTGGTGGCGAATTGGTATTCTCGCTCTGGCCCGGTTCGACCGATCTGGGGCCAGTCCATGTTTTGCTGCTACGAATGCATTGCACTTCGCGACGAGGTTCAGTACGGACTATGCGACAACGATGATGGAGACTCGGGACGTGTGTGTGCGAGCCCGAACGGAGATGGTTGAGACGAATTAGACAAGGTTGACGGTAGTTGATTGGTTGGAGGCCCGGACGAGGTGGGCGAAGTCGGTGGCACGGGAACAACGCGCGTCTGTTCGGGGTTGGACATGGGCAAATATTCAGTCGTGCGGGACCTGGTCCAGTTGGACGACGTTGAGGCATGGTCTTTGGAGCTGGGTTGGCGTTCCTGGCGATGTCGAGGTGGGAGTCGGAGTTGGACAACGCTCGATGTCCATCGTGGGCTGTGGCTGGGACTCGCGGTGAGTGGTTCTAGGTGAACCCGGTTCGGGTTCAGTGCGAGTCTGGTTCAGGAGAGGTCTCAGGCGATCATTGCCTCAATCCCTTGACCTCTTTCGTGGGGTCGGAGTCAAGCACTCAGCGGAAGATCATCTGGTCCATTTTCCTTGTTCATTTTCGTGACCAGTTGCACTCACTTTTCAATCCCCCCTTTCTTTCTCGTGCACGAACGGTTCCCAAGTTTGCAGTATTTTCTTCCTGGTTTTGGTATTGCATTTGCCTCGGTTTGATTGCACATTCCGGTTTCTTGGTGCCTGCAGCCTCTCTGGCGCACCTCTTTTCCCTCTTTGACTCCCCGTTTGCACATATATAGCATAGTGTCCGTGTATTCAGTATCTAGCATAGGGTTCCCAATCCAAGGTTATTTTTTCGAAACACTGACAGAATGTGACTTCATGCCGACACACTACTATACTGCTGGCATCCTGGAAGCTTTCAACTGATACAAATCCTGTGAGCGGCTCTGTCAACCGGCTCCGACTTGGAGTCTCTCTACCTCATCCGCGATCGTCTTCAGAATCACGTCGGGATCCTCGTGCTGTTATCCTTGAAGTTCCGGCTGGTCCTTCTGAGCGTAACTCCGACGGCCGAATCTGACAATCCACCCGGAAACTGTATATGTACCAGGCTGCTGTGTGTGAAAGATAAAGTACCACGTAAATTGCAAGAAAGACGTCTAGGGATCGAACTTCGTATACGACATAATGCACTGACGTTACCTAGGTATGTATCATTCGATTACAAAGTCCCGCGGCTGTGGGATGCGGGCGATATTCCCATTTTAGGTAGGCCCGCTGCCGAAGATGTTCCATATTTATTGTCTGAGACCTAGTACAGCACAGCCCCCCGGTGACCAGACTGCAGGCCACACTGAGACATTCTACTCAGCCACCGTAATTCAGTCGAGGGGAGATTTAGGAGCGTCGATGGCGGGGCTTGGGTCAGAACACAACTTGAGCTGGTACTCTCACCATCCCCATTCCCATCATTGTCTTTTCGCTGCATCTTATTCTCTTCGCACATTCTTAGCTCTACCCTTCATCGATCCTTCAGTGCTCCATAGCCACAATGAACGGACACGACTTCTCTGGCAAGCAAGTCGGTCGTTATCTTATCTTTTCCCTTCTCGGCTCTGGTGCAGCCGGGAATGTCTACCAGGCTGTAGACACTACGTTGAAGGACTCGCCTATCTTCGCCATCAAGTGTATACCAGAGAGTCCCATTATCCTCCGGCGGCATCAGCAAATCGCAGAAATTGAAAATCATGACGCAGTATCTCGTTGCCCGCACGTAATGACGCTATGGGATATCATGGAGGAGGATCGCTACCTCTTCCTCGTCTTACCCCTATGCGAGATGGACATGTTTAGAGCGATCTGGAGGCAGAAAGTGTACTGGAGGAACGATGGTCTCATCAAGAAGGTTTTCATAGAAATATTAGACGGAGTACTTGCGTGTCATAAGAAAGGAATTTTCCACCGGGACCTCAAACCAGAGAATATCATGTGCAATGCAGATGGAACGAAAATCCAGATTGGTGATTTTGGATTGTCTACCAACCGCCGTCTCTGTCGGGATGGTGGATGCGGAACTGCCTCCTATATGAGTCCAGGTCAGTCACTCATGGAGACGCACTCGATTGTCAAACTGACCTGCCTCGAGAGTGCTTGGATGAGGCAGGAATATTCTATTACGCCGACCCGGCGGATATCTGGTCGTTGGGCGTGATCCTCTTCAACATGGTGACATCTCGTTACCCATGGGAAGAAGCCCGCCCGACGGACAAGGCCTATACGGCGTTTCGTTCCACGAGAGACTATTTGTTTCGCACGTCACCGATATCAAAGCCCCTGAGTGACCTACTTTATCAGATCTGGCATCCAATCCCTATGAGGCGTATGTCGATCCCAGCGATTCGGCAAGTGATCGTGGAAATGGACACGTTCTATAAATTGCCTCGTTTAGTCCACGCCCCTTCGCCGTTGTCAAAGGAGGTGGTCTCGGTCGATTCGTAAGTCTCACCATGTCCCCAGTTGAGTTCGATGATTTGTACTGAACGCTTGGCGTAGTCAGCAGACGTGTGTCGCTCCCGTGGCAGAGGAGAAGAAGCAAAGCCTCCGCGGTGCTCCGATTGACGTCCTGGAGAAAGCTCCGCTGTGTTGTCTGGACTAGGGTCGGACCGGGGTTGACGTCAACTTTAAGTAAAGCCGCGGAGAACTATCCGAGTCGTTTGCGTTCAACATTTGCACTGTCAGATGCCCCCAGACATTAACGCAACAATACATACCGTACGATATCATGGATAACTATACACATAATGTACTATAGCAAATGCACAATATCGAAAGACATACCGTTCGAATTGTACAGAGGGACGACATTTTAGGGGGTGATGTCGGCTAAACTGGCAGAACGGTTCCGCCCGTTCATCGGCGTCATCGTTCCGAATGCGTTTCGGCAATTCCCGATAGTCCTGGTAAAATTAGGAACGGTCAACATTGCAAGACAAATATTTTTTCAAACTCTTCCTCCATCCACGACAACATCGACAAACGACGACGACGACAAACATGTTCGCCCGCGCCGCAGCCCGTACCCTCACCAGCCAATCCCGCCTCTTCTCCACCACTGCCGCACGCAACACCAAGGTTGCCGTTCTCGGCGCCGGAGGTGGAATTGGCCAGCCGTTGTCGTTGTTACTGAAAAGCGACCCTTTGGTTACCTCTCTCAATCTGTATGATATCCGCGGTGCACCTGGTGTTGCCGCCGATGTCAGCCATGTCGACACTCCAAGTGAGGTAGGAGTTTGTGCGGGTCTCTTGTGAGCGGCTAGAAGCTGAGCGATCTGTTAGGTTCAAGGATATGCCGCTGACAAGTTGGACGAGGCCCTCGAGGGCGTTGAGGTCGTTGTCATCCCTGCCGGTGTCCCACGAAAGGTTTGTTTATTTTGTCGTACATTCGTCGCATTTTGTCTCATGCACTGCCTTGCAGCCTGGTGTAAGTAATTACCGTTTAGTATCGCTTGTTAGGCTAATAATAATCCAAGATGACCCGCGACGATCTTTTCAACGTGAGTATTCGTCAACGTACTTTGTGCAGGGGTTAACGTTTTCGCAGACCAATGCCTCCATTGTCCGGGATCTTGCGAGCGCTGTCGGCCGAGTCGCCCCCACAGCACATATCCTCGTTATCTCCAACCCTGTTAACTCCACCGTGCCCATCGTTGCTTCGACGCTTGCCAAGGCAGGCGTCTACAACCCTTCACGCGTTTTCGGTGTGACCACCCTGGATGTCGTCCGTGCTGCCCGTTTCACCGCTGGTCTCACTGGCGTCCACCCTAATGATACGCCTATTACCGTTATCGGTGGTCACAGTGGTACAACCATTGTTCCTCTGCTCTCCCAGAGCACGTACGGAAAGGGCATCAAGGGTGAGGTGTATGACAAGCTTATATACCGCATCCAATTCGGTGGTGATGAGGTTGTCAAGGCCAAGGACGGTGCGGGAAGCGCAACCCTTTCGATGGCATATGCTGGTGCCAAGTTCACTAACGCCTTGTTGCGGGGTTTGAACGGTGAGAGGGGTGTTGTGGCGCCCACGTTTGTCGAGAGCCCCCTCTACAAGGACCATGGCATTGACTTTTTCTCTTCCAACGTTGAGATTGGTGTAGGTGTCGTTTGTTTTTGTGATCGATGATTGATTGACCTGGTGGTGTAGGTCAACGGTGTCGAGAAGATCCACCCCCTTGGACCTTTGTCTGCAGAGGAGGAGAAACTGCTGGCTGCGTGCTTGCCTGAACTCAAGAAGAACATTGAGAGGGGCAAAGCATTCGTTGAGAGCTCATAGATATAGATGCATTACTGCCCAAAATACCTATTGCTCGAATGCATGCGTGCTTTGCTCTAGATGTTGTAGTGATAGATGTAGACTCATCGACGTCCCTTCTTTTTGACGATCGTGAATCCATCCTCGTCTACTTGTGGTTCCTCTCTTGTCTGAGGTTCTAAGTGATTCAACAGTTGTGGTGCTGGTTCTTCATTGCTCCCTTCCCCTCCTTCCTCGTCTTCATCTTCCCACTCACTCCCACTCCCGCTCTCGCTCTCGCTGCCCGCGCCCATCTCGTACTTTGGCACCGTTCCCTTGACCCTTTCCGCCTGTGCTTCGAGCTCGTTGACGAACGTCCCGTCGCCCGTACAGACAGTCCCGAAGAGCTTGACGATATCCTTGGCGACAGCAGCTGCACTATCGTCCTCAAGTTCGACGTCGAATTCGTCTGCCATGATTTGAAGAAGGAGTTCTTCGACGTAGATGGCATCTGGCGGGGGCTCTGTTCGCAAGGGGGCTGAGAGGCGTGAGGAGGGGGTGGGGGTGGGGACGGGTGTAGGGGGAGCAGGGACGGCTTCGATAAAGGTCTCGAACTGGTCTACGAGGACGCTGGCTAACCAGCGTTGTTTGGAGGTGGAGGCGGGGCC
>JBBPNR010000673.1:0-18714 GCA_038091015.1 Boletus vermiculosoides
TAATAACTATCCTGTCTGCATGATGCAAAGGAATTTCTGTGTGACAGTACATGCTCAGGCATAAGAAGTACTTATTCTGAAGTTGTTGTGCCCAAGAAAGTTGAGAATTCCGATGGAAAAGCCAGTTGACGCACTTGCTGGTGGTGACACATTTGGTGGTGGATGACTGTATACTTCATGTTCGGAGATGAACAGTGTACGTATAAATATTCCAGCTTTTTCGAAGAACAAGAGACGTGGAAATCGTCGCAATGAAATGTCTTTTCCGTCCGTGGGCACCTTAGATTGACCCTCAAATTGGTTCAATCAAATTCTCAGGAACTATACAGAGCTGAAAGGATGTGTTGGCGATCCTGAGAATCTGTAAACGGGTTTTCACTGCTTCATTGACCTGTTTCGCCTATTCTTTCACGCGCAGTGAGTGGCATTTTGGCTCATTTCTGACAATGCACGATTCGTCTCTCATGTCGTTGCAGAACCCGGCGGGGATTCCCACCTTGTTCGCGACGGCTAAACTATATGTATAACTTCCTCTTTTCTCTTCTTTTAGCAAACCATGCTCATCCCCTTCGACTAAATTCACGAAAACACCCTATGCTACGCCATGGCGTCAATCAACAAAATAATCCAGGTTGGGTTGGGGCGCACTGCCCGAGGAACGGGTACTACGTGGTGACAACATCAAATTATTCTTATGAAAAAAGGGTAGCCGAGCGAGACATATAGGAAGGGAAGAAACTGGCCTTGTGAAAGCCATGGAACTCGGAATCCTTCGCTTAAGACGCGATCCTGTATTCACACGTCGCTGAAAACTCCCTCCTATTCACAACCCCGATTCTATCGCTGCAAGGGAAGGAGAGCACATCGAAGGACAGCCAAGATTGCCTTCGACGCAATCACCCAAGTACGTGTAAGAGCAGGGATGAGGTGGGACATTTCGAAGCATTGCTGATCGGGAGAGTAGACGTTATTGTCAGGGGGACTTGGCATAAAGAATAATTGTCTCGGTAGTATGTCATCCTGACTTGGCCCTTCCTGGAATCCAAGACATATGACGCCACTCGTACTTGCCGAAGCGCTGATGAGGGTTATTAGATACAGAGGTCCTTATGCCCTTCCATCATTGGTTCGTCGCTTGTTCTCGTCCATCAAACCTTAGCGTTGCCTAAGCCCTTACTAGGCTCAAATTGCTATGTGAAGACGATCCCTAGATCATCACACGCTGACAAAGATGTACATCGCCTTCAAGTTGGAGGGGAAAGCCTATCATATTTTGTTCTCTTCGGCTGTTTGCACCCAGCCCTGTCAAATAGTCAAGAATCTTATACACCAACATAGTTGCGATTATCACTGGTATCGCATATGATTATCATGAGTGATGGACTTGTGTACACCATCGTTCTCGAACTGCAATGACCACTGTGATCCTACCAATGTAGTCCTCACCTTTTCGAGAGAGGTATGTCGTTTGGCTTTCCACACCTTGTTCGTTCGCTAACAATGTTTAAAGAAATAATATGTTTGGGTGAGGAAACAACAGTTATCGTTATTAAGCAACCACTGGATCCCTGACAGTCTCCAGTGCAGACACTGGACTTGGGGTCTCCACAATCTTTGTTCTAGTGCGTATAAAGGCTCGTGGGACACTCAATTACCCGTGTTCCGAATTGACATTTCCATAGATCCGCTATCTCGGCCTTTGTTGGGCTACGTAGGTCTATGGTTGTTGTAATGCTTACCAAATTACACGGCTAACACGAATCTGTCCTCAAGCCTTTATGCACTCGGTATGTTCAAAGTTTCGAGGTTAATTGAGCTGATCGGACGGATTCGCAGGTGGTAGTACCTTTGTCCCTGGCCCTATAACAATTCGTTTTCCTGCTTTGTACCCTTTTTTGTCATTACTGATTGTCTCTGGTAGACGTATGCGTCTGAATTCTGATCGAAAACCTTATTGATAATTGTTACATAGGTGTAAGTACATAATCTGCTGTCCTTCCTAATATCAGCATGAGACATATTTTCAAGGTATTGTAACCTCGGTAGGTTATTGGGGATACGTGTTGTTCCTCGCTGCTGCTGATCGTGAGTTACCATGCTCCGAGCTTTGCGTCCCTCCATCTTGAGCTAAATTGCAGTGATGATGGTTCTGCGTGTTTATGCTATGTGGAGTCAATCGAGGATAATCCTTGGCATTCTCTTCTTCATTTATACGGCGCAAATCATCGTCACCTGTGTTTGGGACGATCTCTGCGACAACCCTGATAAGACCTTGTCAGCTATGCTTCAGGCTAAATTAGAAGTCCCAAATGCAATCCTAAGCAAATGACCCTAGCTTTCTCCAGTGACGACCATCCACCCCTCGAATTCGATATATTGCAGTGACTCGTCCGTCGTGACATCCTTCTCGGTGGTAGGCAGCAATTCCCTTGTTCGTTCTCGGTGCTACGCTACTGATCCTCGCTATCATCCCAGCCGTCAAACAGGCGGTTGAGATGTACCGATTGACGAAGCACTGGCAGATCAACCGGTACATGAAGTTATTAGTGAAGGAAGGGGTACTTTATTTCATCTTGTATGTTATCCTTGTCCCATTCTGTCATTTCTATGCGCCCATCGTTCGCTCCACCTTATTTCTCCCAAAAACCCATAAAGAAAAAAACTAAGCACTCGGATGCTTTCTTCTGAACCAGGGCTCTGCTTTTCAACCTCATGGTCGTGAATGCATTCCAATCCGGGTCTTCGCCCATCATTTATGCGATGTACTTCCTGGTCTACCCCAGTTATTCAGTTCCGTGCGTTATCATACCTCGGTTCATCATTGGCATAAGGGAATTATATGACTGTGACCTTCGAAACCAATTTCGAACGACAGTGCGGTTGCATCTGAGATTGCATTCACGGATGTCAACTCGGAAGAAGGCCAGGTGGCGGAGGGCAACGTGGACGACCCGGAGACGATTTAACTTGGGACGGTGGACGCCAGGTGTGACTGAGGACTTCGCCAGTGGCTCTGAGCGTTGAACGACGGAGGTTGTTGTTGTTTTTAGAATGTGCGGATACAGATCTATTCGGTTTGTGAAGTTGGATATTTATTTGTCAAAATACGCGGGTTCGAGCCTGACACAAACGACTGAGTTGCAATCGTTGCAACAGCCGCTTCCTGTGTTCGTCGTCACGAAGCTCGACTTGATTCTTTTGTCAAAATATTCATCTAACAAGTATGCTCCTGGTATGGCAGTAGCGATGATCCTCGGAACCGGTTCCCAAATCAAATTCTATTTCCAGGTCGTTGTTTCGTTGGAATCCTCAATCTGCGCTGCTTTGCCGTGTCCTCTTTCCAGTTTCAGCCTCCGTCCGTCGACATCCATACATCACTGATGCTGAGGTGCATCCCACTGTGTTTTTCCTCATTCAAATAGGCATACACAACGCCCTTGCCTGTGTTACGAAGGTGAGCCCTGACAATCTTGATGAGTAACTCTATCAAGGGCGGAAAACCGAGGTAACCACGAATAGAATTCTGGAAAAGAAGCTGCTTTGATAAACCTGAAGTAGGGGTGAACATACTGTCTGTTGTTCTAGCTACAACTGGCGCCAAAGCGCTCGTGAGTCGTGACGTTGCATCACCCTTGGCATTGGGGAGGCACTAGCTATTTTTCCGATCATATATCAGTACTGACCCTCGATTTCAGATGTTATCGAATACTCGTCGCGTGCAGGATTGTGAAGTGGACGACCCGAAATCTCTAGTACCTTCCATCATGAACTAGCAGGAGTTGGGACCCATGCTTTGCATGCTATCGACGGAGGGACAATGCAAGTTCTAGCAGCTTTCAATGCTGGAACTGGCAAAGTGTATACACACGTCTCGTTACTCCTTTCAAGAACCATAGTCAACACTCCTGCGGCAATGCTTAAAAAACGTTACATACCAATGGGAAAATGAGCAGGTAGCCTTCCGAACGATGACTAAAGCTTGTGCTAATCGGTCCCATGCCATCTTAGTAATGTTCTGTAGGTATTAGTAATGGCTTGTCAAACTTTATATTGGCCATGGAAAAAGGTACGAAGTGACCAATCACCAACATTTTGTAGGAGAAGTTTTGCAGAATGTTTGTAGTGGATTGGGAACTTCAGTGTTATTTAGGGGTGTGCGACCCGGGGACTCTAATGCTACCTGAGGAACATACCTGAGTGTATTCACTTGTACTCCATTTGTCAGGTCCATTAACATCATTTTCATACTGACTAACCTCCGCAGCATTGGCCATACTTACACTTTCAATTGATAGGCTTTTTATGACTTGCTAGTATTTTAGTGTTGGTTGCGGCCTGGGAGCAGATTCAGTGGAAGGCTTGTCCTGGGAAAAGCGCTGGTTTGAAGATGGACATGTGAATATCACGCTTTTTTTGCTTCCCAGCGTTCGGTTTTCGGATCGGCGATATTTTTAGACCGCGTCCCTCAATAACGTATAAGAAGGTCAGTGCCACACCCCACTGTCTGTCAAGCACCATTTGAGCAGAGTCTCTATGTGCGTAAATACTAACCAAGGTCAAGTCGCGGGCAGCTGCAGTTGCGCGTCCAACCCATTCGACAACGCTGGAAAACACCCAGAAGTCCTCTCAAATGCACCTAAAGGTTCGACCCCCATTTGTGTACAGGATGGGAGACGATCGCTGATCAACCTTTCAGTCATTTTTCAAAGGCTAGGCATCCTTGACCGTCTGCTGACGCCGCTCATCCTCTTATCCATGGTCGCCGGTGTACTTATCGGCGAGTTTGTACCTGGGGTGCAGCCTGCGTTCGACACAGTCCAGTTCGATAGCGTTTCCGTTCGTATGCGTCCAATCCACTCCTTATGAATAAGAGAGGCCTGGTCGACCAAACTTTGTATCTTTTAGCTATCGCCATTGGACTCCTCGTCATGATGTGGCCCATCCTCACCAAAGTCCGCTACGAATCGTTAGGTCGCATCCTACTGTCCAAAAAACTCTGGATACACATAGGAATCAGCCTCATCCTGAATTGGATCGTCGGTCCGTTTGTCATGCTCGGATTGGCGTGGGCGACGTTGCCGGACCTCCCGACGTACCGTACTGGCGTCATCATGGTCGGGATCGCGCGGTGTATTGCCATGGTCATGGTATGGAACCAATTAGCCGGTGGGGACGGCGAGTATTGCGCTCTTCTTGTCGTCGCGAATTCGGTGTTGCAGATCGTACTCTACTCGCCATACGCGGTGCTCTTCATCGACGTGATTGGCTCGAGCGAGTCATTGCACCTCCGGTATGGCGTAGTCGCAGTCTCGGTGTTGATTGTACGTCGGCCTTGATGTTGTTGATGGTGTATGTCCTGATGACAGGCTTGCAGTACTTGGGTATCCCACTAGTGGCGGGAGTAATCACGCGGTTCACTATCATGTATCTCACATCGAAACGGTTTCTTCAAGACGTATTCCTTCCCCGATTCTCCCCACTGGCACTACTGGGTCTTTTATACACCATCATCGTCATGTTCGCATACCAAGGACATCACATCGTAGAAAACATCGGCTCCGTCTTCCGCATCTTCGTCCCGATGGTCCTCTACTTCGTTGTCATGTGGACGTCTGCATTTAGTCTCATTTACTATCTCGCCCGGAAAGAGGCTCGGCGCAGAAAATCGACGAACACCACCTTTGCGTACGAGGTAGCGGTGGTGCAAGCGTTCACGGCTGGCAGTAACAACTTTGTAAGTGCGCTCGTAGTGCATCTCGACGACGCCGCCTTTCGTGCACGCATGCATCCGAACGGTTATTTATCTTTTTGACCAGGAACTGGCGATCGCTGTGGCAATTGCAGTATATGGCGTTGGCTCTGATCAGGCACTAGCAGCCACCATTGGACCATTGGTGGAAGTACCAGTGTTACTTGCCTTGACGTGGGTTGCGCAGTTTCTTCGGACGCGGCTGGAGTGGGATGAAGATCGTGATCGTGGCCAGACGATGCTAGTGGACAAGGAACAAGGGCTAGTGGACAAGGAACAAGGAGATGTCCTACAGACCAAGACTGAGTAAGCAAGGGTCGAAACAAGGACACTTCAGCCTGTAAGTGGCACTGAGGATGGCTCGCACGGAGGTACAAGGGGCGTTTTGGCCTTGAAGAGCGCACCCGGTCATCCTGTGGTAAATGCCTTTCGAGCTGGTCTATACCTTGATACTTGATTCAAATCAAATCAATCCCATATCATCATCTTCCACGCGGATCCGATCGTTCCTGTCGATGTCGATCACCTCGGGATCGGAAGCGTCGTCTTCGAAGCTGTCATGTGGAGAGGACGCCAGTGATCCGATACAACACGGATTCGTACCCAACTTCCCTCAATAATGTGTTTTCCCCACAGCATTGTCAGGAATGGGCTCCACATGTTGATGTTGACGCCGTGATGGCGGTTGGTGTCATTGACTACAGTTAGAGAGGTAGCCCTGATTAAGCTATCTCCACCAAGGTCAGCGCCGAGCGGTATGTTTGCGTCTTGCGATACAGAAGCTGAGAATGACGTCCAAAGGGGACCTAGGGGGAAGGCCCTCTTTCTCATCAATGGTCCAGAACTAGTAAAAGAGCCACACAGTATGAGTGAACGTTCATAGAGACCGTGAGATGATCGTACGGGGAACACGGAAATCCCATAAGTGCATAACACAAAGAAATACCGAATCCCGGCCCTAGATTCGTTATGAATGGCGTTCTGGAATCGGGCCTCTAAGGACTGACTCAAACCCCTCCTCTTTTTCCATAGTTCAAATGCGGGTGAACGAGCTCTCACCCACCCGTCGTGATAAGTATCAAAGCTCCTGAGATCGTGGACGACCCCGAAAACGACGGGAGTTCCAATGAGTACTTAGGTTGCACTTGAGGTAGGGTGCAACGCGAAAGAAAGTACCAAATACCTCGGTCGACATTTCTTCAATGGGCGGGCAGAGGTTGATAAACGTGTTCTTGGCCATGGTCAGACCACGTCATGGATGGCCTTGGTGGATTTGTATGTACCTGCCGTGTCGGACATAAAGTGGAACAACCGGAGCGACCTACATCGTTCCAGCAGCTGCATGAATCACCTGGGTGTGATCCCGCTACATGGCGCCCAGTCGTAGCCCTCACCAATCCCGAACCTTTCCGATCGGGGCCATGGAGATGCTAGACAAAGAAATGTGCGCTCATTCAAGTCCACGCCACGCTCGATGTCGATCAGAATATGCTGGATGTTCACAAAAATAGTCAGAGAACGGGGACGATCAAAGATAGGGATGAATGCTCCATAGATGTGGGATCCAGCGCATTATTTCCTCGCACTGGAGATGTAAGTCGTTGAGGGCATGGTGGGAGCAAGCTTTGTGGGCGGATTGAGAGGAATGCCAGGAGATCTAGTGCAATAAAACGTGAGAGAAGGTTAACAAGAAGTCGTGGATCACCAGAATGTGAGAATGATGAAAAAGCCTCCGCACTGGGGATAAAGATCCGGAAGTCAGCGAAAAAGAACGGAGTGCACAGAAACTTAGCGTGGAGGTACCAGATTGACTGGCCAGAATCCAATCAACTGCCACATCGTGCGATATGAAAATCAGACGACCAATTTGAGAGAACGAGAGATGAGAGAGAGCACATCACAAGCCTGCAGAAAGTAGACATTTGGCCGCACTGTAGCTTAGCGAGGCATGAGCGGTGCGACAGTCTTCGGACGAGCGACGTAAGCGGTGGTGCAGCCTTTTTCGTCTGCATGCTAACTAACCTCTCGTCCTCACCGGCACCGCTCGCTCTCGTCGTTCGTTGCACCCACCATACCACATCCAGCCTCCATTTCCCGTTCCGGCACCTCGCACCCTCTCTCCCCAGCCTGGGGTCCCGAGCGCGCAAGCCGCTCCCTGCTAAGATCTCCTGCGAGGCGGGTCCCACCCGCCCTCACAGCTCACGCTCAGTGCTCAGCGCTCACCCAGCAGGTTTCGGCTTCCGTCCTGGACTGGAAAGCGCTCCGCGCTTCCACCAACCACCTTCCCTCTTCCGCTCCCTTAGTCAGAGACTCTCGATCGCATGTACACTACTATACATGATTGAAATACATGTTCTTTCCTTCCACCTCGTGCACCAAGCGACATTCAGAGAACCCGATTTGCCATGTCGCAGGTGTGTCAGCGAGGTGAAAACACCCATGACACCATTTTTCTTTGTTGCCCGAGAGTGGACAACTTGGGCGTAGAGCCTTCACTGCACGCGTCGTCGAAAGACTAATAACTCGGGTCAGCAGTTCGCCTTCCGGCCAAACATCAACTTCTTTCATTAGGGAACCCATCAAAGTTCTAAAAGGCTTAGTACCTATTCGCTTACGTACTGCAGTTGTCTCACGTTCACAGCTCCGATTGCGCGTTTTTGTGTTCGATGGCGTATGCGGGTTTCAGGCGTGGGTCAGGGCGATCAACATGCATTTGTGGCACAGGGCTGTTCCAATTGTCATCCATACTTTGCGGGTAAGTGCGAGGAGGTGGTGCTTGTCGATTTGCAGACGACAGCAAGGGTGTTTTCTCTGGCAACGCTCCGGTTTCGGTGTGTCTGCTCATGTTTCCTTTTCCCTGCTTGAGTGCCGCTGATGAGGGATAGGAATGTCTAGTCCTCCCACACTGCAGTTCAAGCAGGTACCCTGTAGTGTGAGCTCGACGCCTGATGGCGTGTTTCCACCGGTTGTCCAAGCACAGGAAAGTGACTTGGCAGCAACAGCGTATCACTGCCAGAATCCGTTTACACCGGCGGGAGCGGTAGCTAAAACATGCGATCGTACTTTCAAGTACTTTGGGCTGAATCAGAGCATAGATAGAGCACTGTCACGCCGATGCGAGCTAAGCTTCAAACTCGCGAATCAGGTTGCTATTGTTTATGAGTTGAAATTCAACGAAAAAACAAGAAGAGAGTTAATTACAGCTCTGATACAGGTTGACTCCTTCTGTCGTGTGGGTGGTCATATGATCAAAAAATAAAGTTGAAAGTTGACAACTTCTTTGTTCAACCTCTCACGAAGGTCCCCCCTCTGCAGATGGCCATAGCAGTCAGGTGCCAATATGGGCCCACGCTCATGTCGCTTAGTCGTTGTCCGTGTATCCGTTTGGGTTACCTCAACGGGGAGTGCCGCTGGAGACACAGCTCCCAAGGCTGGTGTACATATTGGCGAGCTCCACACCCGCGTCTCATCGTTTGGTCAGGTAAACAGGATAGGGATGAGATTGGATCAAGTCGTTTTGTGCTGCAGCTATGTCGGACGAGTGTGACGAAGGAAGCGAAATTCATGGGGAGGATTGCACTTCAAACATTGAATGACTGTCTATAACGTTAACGTTAACGCTCACCTCCGTGTCGGCTTCCTTCGGAGATGACTCCGACCGCGGAAGAAGATGTCGGAAGCCAAGCCGGACCTGTGATCTCACTGGTGCGTGCCTCGGTCTCAGTGCCAGCATAGAGGGAACGCTGACTCCGTAAGGGTTCAGATTGGCAACAAAGGCGCCTTCCCGGTGTTTCAGAACTGTCGTAGCGCCTTGAAATTAACAAAAAGGTATGGATGTGCCTTTGATTGCGGTTGTTCTAACTCCCACGATGCACCTTAACGCGCCTTCCCTCGCATGGGATGTGATACGATCGACCCAGATACTAAATGAAAGCCGAGACATTTTCCTGTGCTGCATATTAATAATTTTATCTGCTGCGCGGTTAGGAAGGTAAGAGCGCTTCATTCCTATGCGTCACATCACCGCCATCACGTATCGCCAAAGCTTTAACGTCGAATGATCATTCCCAATGCTTTTGTTCCATACATGGCGTTAGGCGAATAATTGACACACCGGGCAGTAGACATAACTGCCAGTGACCCCAAACCTCGACCAACCTTACCCCCTCTTCCACTCGACTCTGCTTTGCTGTCAGTCAGGCGTCGCCGCCAGTGTTTCTCGTTTACACGACATGTCTTCTTTCTTAGAGTCTGTTCTGAAAATCATGCAGATACATGACAATGCAGCCAGTAGGGTCGCTTACATGTCTGGTCAATGATTCATCTTATTGAGGCAACACAGTTGTAGCAGTCACTGTCGTCGTATATGATTATGGTGAGTGATACGTTTGTGCACACTATCCTGCTCACCGTGAAGCGACAACTGTAATCTTGTCACTGGCCCTCCAGTCCTCACCTTGTCAAGAGAGGTATCTCATTTCGCTCCTTACCTCTTCAGGTTGTTTCACGGCTAATGATTTGCAAAGATAGACTACATTTGGGTAAGGATGAGACGATTATCAGTCAAATTCCACCCCCTTGACAATACCACAGTGCAAACCCTTTAGTTGGGTCTCTGTACTGTTTGTTATCGTATGTATAAGGCCTCATGGTACACTCTACTGCATCTGTTCCAAACTGATCGTTCAGATAGGTTCGTTATGTCGGTCTTTGTTGGAACATGTAGGTCAAGCTACCGTGACAAATAGTTGAAATCATCGTTAACCCTGAATCTATCCTGGAGTGCATTTGTGCTCTGTACGTTCACGTGTACTTGCTACGCGCCAACGTTAATTGGACTGACTCAGTAGTACATTCACAGCTGGTAGTATCTTTGTACCTGGCCCTGTCGAAGTCAGTTTTTTTCTCTGAGTTACATACAATCGGTCACTAAAGATCACGTTTTGATAGACGTAGGTGCCTCATCTCCACAAGCGAGGTTGCAACGTTGACAGTCAGCTAGGTGTAAGCGCACCATTTTATGGCTGTACCAGGATGAGATAAGGATACTATTGCAAAGGCACTACGATGTTGATGGTAGGTTATTGGGGATATGTTCTGTTCCTCGCTGCTGCCGATCGTGAGTTGTCATGCTCCTGATCTTTGCGTCCCTCTGTGCTGACATAAATCGCAGTGGTGATGGTTCTGCGTGTTTATGCAATGTGGGGTCTATCGAAAACCATCTTCAGTATTCTCCTCTTCATTTATATGGCGCAACTCGTCATCAACTGTGTTTGGGATGGTCTCTACGACAATCCCAATAAGACGTTGTCAGGTATTTTTCGGGCTAAATTGGAAATTGTACATTCCTGATCAAATAGCCCCACCTTTCCACTCATTTCTCCAGTGACGATCGTCCACACCTCATATTCGACATTTTGCGGCTACTCATCTACCACACCATCCTTCTCGGTGACAGACAGAGCAATTCCCAGATTTGTTCTCGCTGCTACCCTGTTGATCCTCGCTATCATCCCAACTGTCAAACAGACGGTTGGGATGTACCAATTGACGAAGCACTGGCAGATCAGCCGGTACATGAAGCTATTGGTAAGGCAAGGTGTGCTTTATTTCATTTTGTATGTTTCCCTTGTTCCGTCCTGTCATTCCTATATTTCCATCGTTCGCTTCACCTTTTCTCACACAAACCCATTAAAAAAAACTAACCACCTGATGCTTTCTTCTGAACTAGGACTCTGTTCTTCAACATCGTAAATGTAATCCAACCCGTGTCTCCACGCGCCGTTCATATGATCAACCTCCTGACCAGCCTTAGTTACTCACTTCCATGCGTTATCGTGCCTCGGTTCATCATTGGCATGATGGAATTATATGACCGTGAACTTCGGAACCGATGCCGAGGGATTGACACTGGATTCGGGGCATTCTCACAAGCAATTGAGAGCGGAAGCACGGCTGCGTCTGCGATTGTGTTCGCGGGTGTCAGCTCGGAGGGGATTCAGACAGTGGAGGGTGATGCAGACGACTCAGAGGCGATTCAACTTAGAGTGATCGGGGATGGTACACCTCCTGTGTCTTGGGTCGAGCGCCGAAGCTTGTGTGGGCGCTGAGCATTGAATGGCAGAGAACGATGATATTTTCAGAACGTGCCACAGATACATATTATCTATTCGCTTAATCATCTATATGCTTTGTGAGGTGAATTTTATTTGTTCAGGTGCGTGGGTTGAGGAAAGAGATAAATTATGGTTGCAATCGTCGCAACGACTGCTGCTGTGTTCGTCGTCACGACGTTCGGCTTCAAGTTGATCCGTTGGTGGAAACATTCATCCAGGATTTTGGATTTTTGGTAGCGACGGTTCCTCGGAACCAGTTCCCAAATCTAATTCCATTTATGACCTGCCGTTCGCTGGGATCTTCAACGCTTCGGAGTTACCGATTCGTATCGTTTGCAAGGTTTTTCACTGTGTCGGCCACATCCATTCGAGCGCACGCACGCGTCAGCTGGCAAGCAGTAGTCGTCATTTAGCCAATTTTTGACAGTACTTTTTCATGTTCGCTGCCGTTTTATGTCATGGTGAACCCAGCTGAGTAAGATTCCGTCAGGCGAAACCGTTAGATTTCTTTGTGGGGTTTTTGATGACGGGGTCGGGGCGGGGTTATACCTTTCATGACCTATGTGAATTTACTCAAGGTCGGCTTCGACGTGTGCCATGCAATATAAGCGTACGCATTGGTCCCTGACCCGCTCGGCCGTTACCTGTCTATCCATTTGGGTTCCCTCAACCAGGAGGGCTGCCAGCCTGAGAAGCACAGGTGCAGAATTCAGTGTGTGCGCCGGAAAATTCCCCGCTGTATCCGTGTTGCCACCGTGGTGGGACATAAGGTTGGATTACATAAAACGGAAGCCCATTCCCGAACTTTCGCGCACGTGGGTTCTCAGCTGGCCCTGACCGTAGCCTGCCCAGTGCCCATCCTATCGTGGCAAGCGGCTTTATGTGCAAGGACCGATCCCCACGTTGGTCTGTATACAATCTATACAGTACTGCTACATTCAACAGGATAGTAGGCTGGTTTGCGTCAACATCCTGCCACATCTTAAATTCATAGGCATCACTAACGAACCTGATCACTTAAGATCAGCACGAGTTGCAGCTTGACATCTTCGCATTAGTTTAGGGACAGACAGACGGTCAATTTACCGTTGGACCATTCGTGATGTGCGCCCTCAGCGGCCCCTTCCCCCCCTTTTTTTCTTTCTCCGTGACACCTGTGAGCCCGCGTTGCTAAACTCTTCCGGTATTGGAACAGGGGCGTGCCACCCCTCGAAAGAGTAAAGTTCTGGTTCGTCGTCACCGATCGCAGGAACATCACTTGCACGACTAACGTGCACGGTTTGTAGGTTGTTCGAGTTATACATACTCGACTGTTATTACCTCGATGATCTGGTGGGTATGCAAGTGCCATCGTGCACGGTCGCAGCAAACCCCTAAACCGTAAAGGATTGCGCACGAACTTTTGTTGCCATACGACGAGTTGAAGAAATCGCGGATATCGGACGTGGTGTCAGACAAAGTTTTCGAGGTGTTCGCTTACGTTACTGCAGTTGTGCCGTTGTGGATGACTCACGTTCATAGCTCCAGTTGCAGGGTTTCGTGCTTGACAGCGTGCGCGTGTTTCAGGCATGGGGCAGCGCGATCAACACGCATTTGCGGTACAACGAAGGCTGTTCCATTTGTCGACCATGCTTTATGGGCGGGGGCGAGGAGGTGGTGCTGGTCGCCTCGCAGGCGCAGGGAAGGATGCTTTCTTTGGAAACGCTCCGATTTCGGTGCATTGTTGCCTTTTCTCTGCGCGTGTGTCGCCGATGAGGGATGGGTTTCTCTAGTCCTGCCACACTACAACTCAAGCGGGTACCATGTCGTGTGAGCTCGACGCCTGGTAATGCCTTTCCGTCGGTTGCACAAGCACTGAAAAGCGACTTAGCAACGACAGCGTATCACTAGAGTACGTTTAACTCTTGTGGAAGCGGTGGCCAAACCTGTGATCCGACTGTCGAGCACCTTGGATTGACTCCAGGCACATGTGCAGCCTCAAAATGGCACTTCGGGTGGCTGTCTTTACGACCTGGTGCCTGAGTTGAAATCAAATGACAAAGAGGAGAGGTGATAATAGGACCCAAGTTGGCTCGTTCCGTTGGCTAGATAGTGATATGATCAAGAAAGTCAACGTGAAAGCCGCCAACTACGTTCAGCTTCCCACGTAGGTTCCTGGTTAGCCCCTGCAGATAGCCACAGCAATCGAGTGCCGTTCTGCGGCTGTCCGTGTATCCGCTTGGGTTACCTCAACAGGGAATGCTGTGAGAAACACAGCTTCCGATACCGGTGTATACATGTTGGCGAGTTGATCCCACTGGTGGATGCCTCGGTCTGAGCGGGGGCATAGAGAGAGCGCTGATCAGGATGAGGGTTCAGATTGCCGACAAGGACTCTGCCTTGCTGGTGTTTCAGATCCTCCGCAACGAGAGATATGGCGTTGACCGCAGTGATCCAACCGCCTAGATGGAACTGTCAGGACTCCTTACTGCGCACAGGAAGTGATACTTACAAACTAGATACTAAATGAAAAAAGTCGCGCCCCTGTCTGGCGTGCTGTACGTTTAATGTTGGCATTCTGAATATGCATCTCCGACTGAAACTGCCCAGTTTGGCAGGTCCTCTGGTTTATTGAAACCACTTGGCCTCGTCAAGGAGGGAGGAAAAAAACATGTAAATTAGCATACAGACAGTGTTCCATAAAGCTGTAAGACGACGAGATCGAGGCTTGAGCCGATGCAGCACTTGTGTGATGAGATGGACCCGTTCTCGGCGAGATTCAGAGTCTCCCATATTCGAACTCCGTCTCTAAATCTGGAAACAATGAAACGTTTGAAATGAGCTTATGGCAGGAAGGAGACGCTCTGGCGTTCATTGGCACGGTGCCGCCGCGTACCTCCATCCTAAATCGCCTGATCTTCAACGTTGAACAGTAACGTTTAATGGTCACTCATGATCTTTTTTTCCCAACAAGTCATTAGGCAAGTAGTTGACACACCGGGCAGCACACAAAAAGGCCATGATGTGACACCAACCCTCGGTCAAGATTACCCCCCTCCCGCTCGACTTTTCTTTACTGTTTGTCCGTCAGCGAAGCGTCGCTGCTAGTGTTTCTCGTTTATACGACATGTCCTCCTCCTTAGAATCTGCTCTGCAAGTTGCCCAGACAAACGACTACGCAGCCAGTATGGTCACTCACACTTCTGGTTAATGATTGATCTCATTAAGGCAACACAGTTGTAACAATCGTCATCATCGTATATGATTATGGTGAGTGATGCCTCGTGCACGCTATCCTTCTCATTCTGAAGCGACAATTGTCCTTCTACTAGTCCTCACCTTCTCGAGAGAGGTATATTATGTTCCTCCCTACCTCTCATACTCTTGTTTCATCGCTAATTATTTACAAAGATTGACTACATTTGGGTAAGAATGAGACGGATATTCATTAAGTTCCACCTTCCTGACAAAACTACAGTGCAGACAGTGGTCTTTGGTCACTCTACTATTCGTTGTCGTATGTAGCACACTCTTTTGCATGTGTTCTAAACTGATCATTCAGATAGGTTCGTTATGTCGGTCTTTGTTGGAACATGTAGGTCTATGGCTTCCGTGACACATTTGAAAAGATGGCCAACCCTGAATCCATTCTCAAGCACGTATGCACTCGGTATGTTGAAGGATGTTGAATAAATGTCAAGGTGGATGAGACTGACCAAGCAGTACATCTGCAGCTGGTAGTTCTTTTGTACCTGGCCCTGTCGATGTCAGTTTTTTCTTGCTTTGCATATAATCGATCACTAAAGATCATGTTTTGACAGACGTAGGTACCTCATCCCCACAAGCGATGCCATAACATTAACAGTTAACTAGGTGTGAGCACACCCTTTTACAGCCTCCAGTGCCAGGATGAGATATGGATACTATTTCGAAGGTACTGCCATGTTGCTGGTAGGTGATTGGGGATACGTGTTGTTCCTTGCTGCTGCAGACCGTGAGTTGCCATGCTCCCTATCTTAGTTCCCTGCTAACATATATCATAGTGGTGATGGTTCTGCGTATTTATGCAATGCTGGGTCAATCGAAGACAATCTTTGGTATTCTCTTCTTCATTTATGTGGCAGAAATCGTCGTCTCCTTCGTTTGGGACGGGATCTACGGAGACCCTAATGAGACCTTCTCGGGTATGTTTCGGGATAGGTTGGAAGCCCCAAGTGCAAACTTAAACAAACGGTTCTCTTTACCAGCAACAATTACTCGAGTCCTCGATATCGCATATTGCACCTATTCATTTAAGAGGGCAGCCTTCTCGGTGATATACAGAGCAATTCCTCGATTTGTTCTCGCTGTTATACTGTTTATCCTCGCTGTCGTCCCAACTTTCAAACAGACGGTCGAGACATACAAATCGACGAAACACTGGATGATCAGCGAGGCTGTGAAGCTACTCGTGAGGGAAGGAGTGCTTTATTTCATCTTGTGCGTCCCCCTTCTCTCGTTCTGTCACTTCTATATGTACACCGTTCACTCTCACGTTCTGTCTCCCGTCTTCCTCTCGAAAACCCACAAAATAAAAGAATGGAAGAAAAGGAGAGCTAACCATCCGGTTTCTTCCCTCTGAACTAGGACTCTATTTTTCAACATCCTTACTATAGTGCGACCCGGGTCTCCCCTCCCTACCAATTTGATGGTCTTCTCGGTCACCCTTAGTTATTCGGTCTCGTGCGTTATCATGCCACGCTTCATCATTGACATACGGGAATTGTACGCCCGTGACTTTCGGAGACGGCAAGGGATCGACAGCGGGTTCGGGGTATTCTCGCAACTGTTCATCAATGAAGACACGGCTGTATCTGCGGTTGAATTCGCGGATGTCAGCCCGCAAGAGGGTCAGGCGGCGGAGGGTGAAGCGAACGACTCGGAGGCGTTTTGGCGTGAAGCGGTCGGGAGTGTTGCACGTCAGGTGTAATTGAGGACTGGGTTGAGCGCCGAAGCCTGGGATGGGCGTTGATCGCTTGAATTGTTTTCAGGAGGTGCCTCGGATACGTATCATTTCACTCGATTATCTATATGGTCGGTGACGTTGGATATCTATTTGTACAAACACACGCTTTTGGGGAAAGCATGTTGCAAGTTTCAATACCGGTTGCAAACGATGCAACAACTGCTTCCTCTGTTCGTCGCCGCGGGGTTCGACTGGATCCTTTGGACGGAGCATTCATCTAGGAAGTACGTTTTTTAGCAACAGCGGTGATCTTTGAGATTACCGTGACCTATTCCACCCTATATGGGTCGAGCTCGCTGAACATGATCTGGCGCAGTTCTCTCCTTTGTTTTTGTTTTTCTACGTCACCTCATCCTCGTCGACTACGCCCGGAAAGATCTCCGTGGACTTGTTGATGAGCCAACCAACCCAAACATCTGACTATCCTGATCTTACCTCCATGCGCGACCACCCCAGTGACCGGCAGGAAACCCCAACCCCGCATCCAGGGCACCACCTTCCAGTCCAGGTACTGCCTGTTTGTTCTAGCATCAACCGAGGCCAAAATGCTCGTGGTGTTGTATCGCCCCTGATGTCGGCATTTGGTGAAAACAGCGATTATTTGCCCGATCGTATATCAGTACCAACTCAGTCACGGATATTATTCAACATCATCGCGAGGGAGATTGACCTAGGCACTTAAGATGTGAGCGAGGCTCTCAATAGCCACGGTATGTTGCTACTGTTCCGTTATCGACACTGGACACCAACGCTACCAAGCGGTCCGTGTTCATGCCATTAAATTAGCATGTTCACACACCGCTGGCAGCAGATAGGCCAGGTAACGGTGTGTGCCACTGGACTCTCACTGGTCCTTGAGCTCTACCATTGCCCCATCCTTTCGAATTCAATTCCATGATTGGGAACAGAATGAAGGGTCGTAGTCATCTTCAACGTGGGAAGTGCGTACGCGCGTTGCATGCTCTCTTCAAGAGTCTTGGTCGATGGTGTTGGGTCGATGGGGCCATACTCACGGTAGGGAAGCACGACGGTGATATATATCGGATGAGAGAGGGGGAGGATTTGATTAGTGCGATTATGGAGTGCGAGAAGGGTCACCGATCGCGAATTCCCGATACCGGTAAACGGAAATGAACATACAGGGAGAGGAGCACGAGAACGGTGGTGGTTATCTTGATGGTCGGCGATGCGGCAGAGATATAGTGGAAAAGACATGGGAAAGTCGCCGCGGGGAGGGCAGGGATAAGGCGGAGTGCCACTTCGAGGGACCGACCATGTCCTCAGTGATCTCTATTGGTATAAATATTGGGAGCGATGGCAAGCTGGGAGAGGGCCATGGAAATTTTTCCGGGCGTGCGGCCCGAACACTGACGGGTCGGTCCGGGTCACCGTCGGTGTGTATGCTAGCAAATTTACCACCCCATTTCGTGTTGTTGGGCTATCGGTTCAAGGTCGGGTGGCTCATGCCTCAGCAGTCTGTTTTGTAGATACGACAATTGGGTAGAGGAAGGGGAAGGGAAGGCCCGAGTTGCTTACGGGAACGGGTGATTAGGCCTTTTCGGCACCCTCCCATTCCCGAGCGCCTCCTTGCTCTCGCGCACGTCAGTTTTCAGCATAGTTTTGACCGCAACCAGCTCGTTCCTAGTCCGGTCGGATTCCTGGAGTCATATGAGAGGTTGGAGCCAATGAAAAACGCGAGTTTCGTGTCTGTAAATTATATTGAAAACCAATCTCGAAAATACAATATTTATTTTGACACCAAGTACCTACAGCGATATGCCCCATGATACATACCTCGATTCATCATCAGCGTGTGAAAGCTTTATGACCGTGACCTCCGTCACCGCTGGCAGGAGATTGACACC
>JBBPNR010000674.1:0-18695 GCA_038091015.1 Boletus vermiculosoides
GTAGCAAATGCACTTCATTCCTTGGGCAAGAACCCGAAGTTCGGAATCAATCATCTCCTGTGGATTACTCGTCCTACAACGTGGTTACCATGTGCATTGCAGCCCCAGTACCTTATCCTCTTACGGCGGCCAAACTTTGCTCCATATGACCAAGTGGACTAACCCCATGTATTCAGAGTTTGAATTGGACGACACGCACAGCTTACTACGATATGTAATCCTCACGAACGACACCCCAGGTTGTCAAATGGACGTAGTGCGTACTCCACCTTGATCACTCACTAGCGACTTTTCTGAGCTCTCTGGCACCTCATCCTACAATATTTATTTATTCATGAGTCATCACGTCGTCGTCGATCCGACCGTGTCGGACGGCTCGCTTAGACTGAATGCTTGCAGGATCCAACTCACATGACACAGCCTGCCGGCCATCGGACGAGACAAAGTTCCGTCGCCGCTGGCCCGGATCAAAGAATCCCCTGGGCGAGCCGAGCGATGAGAGTGCTCTACCCGCTTAGATCTCCCAGATATTGGTGGCAACGTTTTCGCCTGACGGCTCCATCACAAGGCCGTTCGGAGCCGTGATTAGGGGACGGCATGTAAGAAAGGAAATCAGGCGGTGAGTCTGAGGTTGATGCCTGCCAATCAACAGTACGAAAAAACCTGGTTTAGCCTATCTTGCTGAATTCAGCTTTGGGTTCTGGTTAGCGTGGTGTCATTTCCCCATTCCGTTTTCTGCCATGATTTCCTTTTTTGCTAGCGGTCTTCCCCTCATAACTCTCAAACCCTTTGGTAGAAGTTCTCAAGCGACATTGTCTTTGCAGATAGGCTGAAAGAGCTGCTCACTGAGTTCTCCTACTAAGTTTGAAACGATGGATTTTTGAGCATCAAAGCTAATCAGCATTGCATGAAAACCGGGGGTCATTTTTTTCGCTAGTCGTCCTTCCATCACAGCTTCCAACGGCCTGTGGTAAGCGCATAGAACGATAATATATTGTTTTGCAGGATCCCTGGTCCTTGACGTAAACGCGTTCGAGTCCTTTAAACCGACGCTTTCACCTTGGAAATAGATCACCTACTCGAGCGAACGTCCTCAAAGTAACCTGCTTATAGTGCAACTCCCCATATACACCATGTTGTTCAACAACCTCACGCTCGCGCTCCTCAGCATCGTTGCCGTTGCAGCTGCGCTGCCCACTTCGCCTTCCGTCAATGTTGCTCGTGACACATCGGAGGTCTCGGTCAAGCTTGGCTTTAGCCCTGCAACGGACCCGCTCGACGAGTCCAACCTCCAGCCCCGTCAGTGTACCGCACCCGAGTGAGTCTCCATTGTGTATTCGTTGTGTGTTATCTATCGCTCATAAGTTTTCTGTAGCGGCCATCAAAACTCGAGCCCGTGCAATTACTAAGGAGGGGGCAGTTTCTTGACATTGTTATATATCACCACGTTGACTGCCTGAGGTGATGGTGATCAAGAGCTTAGTTAGGATTTGAGTCGGACACCTCCACTTACCAGCGATTTTTCTGAACGCTCGCCCCATACGATTTGGTTACATTACTTAGGAGTCATATTAGTATCACTGTTGTCGTCGTCCATCCTGCTTGCTTAGACTGAATGCTTGCAAGATGTGATATTTCTCAACTGGATCGAGTTTCGTTGGAGCTCTCAGGCCGCATCATGATCAACCCCATCAACCCTTAATACCATTTCATACTAGCCCTCAAGCGATAACGTTACACCTTTTTTTGCAGATATTATTCCACCACACAACCTTACCGAAGTGATCGAACGAAACAAACTTCACCATCAGAGTCCTTTGGGCGAGCCGAGTTACGAGAGCGCTCCACCCACTCCCTTCCCTTGACGTAAATGCGTTCGTGTCTTTTAAAGCGATCCTTCGACCATGAAAAGTCATCACCCACCTGAGCAAGCCTCTCTTTAAAAGTAATCCACTGAGCTCAATTTCGCTCGTGTAACACCATGTTGTTCAACAAGCTTGCACTTACGCTCCTCAGCATCGTCGCTGTTGTCGCTGCGCTGCCCAATCCATCTTCCGCCAATATCCCCCGCGACACCAAAGGGCTCCCTCTCGACCGTCGTGACAGCTGTGGCATCGGGGACGAGTGAGTCTTCATTGTGTACTGTGTTGTCCATCGCTCACGAGTTTTCTGCAGTGGCACCCAACACTTCTGTTAAGGAGTAGGCAGTTTCTTACGACAGTTGGTCCCCAAATGGGACCACAACGAATGAGGTGATGGTGATTAAGTTGGGGCTTGGTTAGAATTGGAGTTTGGAGAGGATCTGGGTGTTCCATTGCTGTAACAACCGATTGCAGAATGCTGTGACGCCCAATAAATTATTATGGCGATGCTCGAACATTGATGGAATCAAGAGCTACTTGGCAAGTCACCGGCTTTGTGCTATGCCTGCCAAGTTAGGTTTTTGAGTTGTCATCTCGAGAATTAATTAAGCGGTGTGAGGGCGAATTTGTTGAGCTGCGTGGTACATAGTAAATGAGGATGAACAAAATTCGCACCAAGAAAACTTACTGATGGAGTGCGCACGCACTTTGAAGTACGGTGCTATTCGTTAGAGCTCGAACCTAGCACCTACTAAGCAGTGTGTAGATCTCCCCGTTCCAGCAAGTTGGAGGCCCATCAAGAAATCATTTTATTTCTGATCTGAAAGCCCATAAAATCAACCAACATGAACCCATCGTTTTATTCAGGAGGCTGGGTGCTTACAATGCTACTCCTTCCCAGCCATTTGGGAAATTATAACGGACTAGAATTTTTTGATGTCCAGCCATCGCAGCCGCGTTGTCAACGGCTTCGTTTCCCAATGTCGTGCTCAACACGAACGGCATCGGGAAGCATAATTCAGACTTTGGGCGGAGCATGCAGGTCGACTTGTCCGAGGACGTGGAAAGCGTCAAGGGCACAACGACACGATGGTGATCACAACTCACTAGAGCGAGCGAGTGTGCGTTACACATTCAGCCTGCATCAAGTTGCAATGCTCACATGTTATATGACTGCAGTAGCATCCAAAAGTCGACTATTGGTGATTCCACACCTATGCGTGTGTGCAATGCATTCTGTGTATCTAGACCGCAAGATAGGTGTAGAGCAACGACCTAGTAAGTTATCCCGTCAAGCTACTCTTACCAAGAAAAAAAAATAGATGCAACGTACTGGATTGTCGTTGACCGGGACCGTCATGTGGTTGCCTTTTTCACCCCACAAAGAAGCCACAATACAGTGCTTTCGTAATGTCAATGTAGAAAGGTAGTTTGTTCAAGTTGCGCATAAGCCCAACCTGCCTGCATTTACTTTGCATTTAAGAGATTGTCATCTAGAAAGTCAAGCAAAGTCTTTGCAGCGTCTGCCTACTGAAGGTTCAGTGCATCACTTGCATCTTTATTTGAGTTGGTTCCAATGACTGACGAGTTCCGAGTCCCGACAGGGTCTAGTTTGGGGGACTACTCCTGCGCACTCGAATGTACTCAACGAAAGTACTTAGTACTCGAGTGGGATCAAGCTATCTGTCTCGTATAATCATGGCACGATGCGCAGTGTGCACGCGTCCGAACGTATCCAGTGGTATGTACTTGCACACGGGACTCACCCCGTGCACCTCTCGCGCGACGCGTCTCTCCTCGCCACCAAAAACAGTCTCCGCAATGATGAGTCACCATCATTGTTGACAGTATTATTTTTTGTTTTGGCTTCAAGCTATGTGACGTTACACACCTGTTTTGCAGATATTGATCCGCCACACACCCTCACCAAAGCGACCGGACGAAACAAAGTCCCGCTGGCGCCATCGCCAACCATCAAATTACAAAGTGTCGGGCCCTTGGGCGAGCCGAGTTACGAAAACGCTCCACTCAGTCCCTTCCCTTCACGTAAACGCGTTTGTGTCTTTTAAAGCGATCCTTCGACCATGAAAATCCATCACCCACCTGAGCGAACCTCTCTTTAAAAATAACTCACTCATTACTCTTGAATTTCGCCCGTATACACCATGTTGTTCAACAAGCTCGCGCTTACGCTCCTTAGTATTGTCGCTGTTGTAGCCGCGCTGCCCAGTCCATCTCCCGCCAATATTGTCCTCGACAACGACGGACTCCCCCTTAACCGCCGTGGTTGTGATGGCGCCCCGGGTAGCGAGTGAGTCTGTATTGTGTACTGTGTTGTCTACTGCTCATGAGTTTTCTGCAGCGGCCATCAACACTGGGGTTGTTAAGGAGTGGGCGGTTTCTTTCGGACATTGTTAGTCCCCGACTGGGAGGTGATGGTGATTAATTTGGGGCTTGGTTAGAATTGGGGTTTGGAGAGGATTTGGGTGTTTCATTGCTGTCACAACCAATTACAGAATGTTGGCAACGTCCAAGAAATTATTGGCGATCGTGGCTCAAACAGTGATAGAATAAAAGCCATTCTGCAAACCATCGGCTTTGTGCTATGCCTGCCAAATTAGGTGTTAATGGGTCGTCGCGTCATCTATAAGGGCGAATAATTTGTTGGATGATCTCTGGGTCCAGCAGCAGGATCAACGCAGCGAATGACTGACCAGTTTTGCGACGCACCGAAAAAATCCGCTGGTGGAGTGCGTCACGGTAGTATCATAGGTGCTATTCACTCCAATCCCCCCATGGGCCCTAGCCGTTCTGGGAAGTTGTAGATCATGAACGCATCCTTTTATTCAGGAGGTTGGGTACGCCATCCCAGCCGTCCTACCATTGCAACGGCGTCGGAAGAGCGGAATTCAGACACCGTGCGGGACGATTCCTGGGACTTGTGAATACATGCATCCGACCTATATAAATACAATTGTACTTCCAGACTTATTCCGACCCTCGTCGACTCCAAGGAAAAAAAGTATCTATTGGGGTGGAAAATCTATAGTATATAATAGCTAGCCCAGTAGACATTGACGAGAGACTCCATTCATCAAGCGGCGGCTCTCTTTTTCTGCTTCTTCCTGGCTGGTCCCGCGTCCTCTTCGGCGTGTCTAGACTTGCCCGCTTGCTTGTTAGCTACGCGTTGCAACGCATTCTTTGCCTCTCCCTTTGGGAAACTTGTAGGATCAAAGTAAATTTGGGCATATTCCAGCAACCTGTGAACCCCATTATCAGAGTCGACATCCCGATGGGAAATACGACCAACTGAAATACGTACCATTCAGGCCGGACGTCCGTCACTGTCCGGATATAATTTCTTGTTGTTAGGACGAACTCATTGTAGATGACCCATTCCGGCTGTGTATCTAGACCGCAAGACGGATGCAAAGCAACGACCTGCTGTCACTATCCCGTCACTATCTCCCTGCCGGAAAAGAACAGGCACAACGTACTTGGTTATCTTTGACCGTCAGGTAGTTGCCCTTCTCACCCTCCTTGTGTGCGACTTGCATAAAGAAACCACAACACAGTACTTTCCTAATGTTCATGTACATCTTTCTCTCGTCTGCAGTTGATAGAAGGGGAACTTCGTAACGCTCCATAGTACGCTCCAGCTGTTGGCGGACATTCTCAGCTTGAGCGAGTGCACGTGCGGAAAGGTAGTTGTTCCAAGCCCAACTTCTATCGCTCTTGTCTGTACGACGCGTGAACAGTCGGTGCGGAAAATATATTCCAAATAATGCTTACTTTGCATGTAAGAGTTGTACACGTTGAGCAAAGTTAAATGATCACCGTCTGGAACGGTAAGCAAAGCCTTCGCAGCGTCTGCCTCTTTACGTTGATTATTCGGTCGAAGCCATACGTTCGGCACTAAAGTTGAGATAAGCGTTCGTTCAGGGCACAAAAACAATCACGGCGCTTACCGGACAACATCGCAGTGATCGTCAGAATCTCGTTACTACAACGGAACTCGGGGCTAGATATAAGCATCTTCGAAAGCTGAGGATAACATCATTTCGTGTCCCCGGGGGCGTATAAATGAGCACGCACCTGAGGATCCAGCGGGAACTCTGCCATGATGTTCCCCAATGCAGTAAGGTTGCCATCGTCGTCCAGCGCCGCCAAATGGTTCAACAATTCCAGAGCACGCATAAGCGTTTCTGGAGCTGGAGCATCCACATAATCGAACCGTACAAGATCCTAGACACAAATGCATAAACGACCATCCAACGACCGTCAGCGAACACTCGTACCTTGATTCCCGCCTTCACCAACTCTAATACGGTATTTGCCAAGTTGCTCCTGAGAATTTCCGGGTGTGTCTGCTCCTCGAGCTCGGACATAAAGTCCTTTTCAGTGTATAACCTGAAGCACTTTCCGGGACGCGTGCGCCCGGCACGTCCCGCTCGCTGTTGGGCCGAAGCCTTCGATATGGGGCTCACCAGCAAACTCTCGACTCGTATGCGCGGGTTATACACCTTTTGCTTAGAAAAGCCGGGATCGACAACGTAAACAATGCCGTCGATTGTCAAGGACGTCTCCGCAATATTCGTCGAAACGACCACTTTTCTTCCTGGGGGACCATCAGGTGTCTCAGCTGGTGGAGAGGGGTCGAATATTCGCTGTTGTTGTGAAGGCGGAAGGGACGAGTAGAGCGGGATACAGACGAGAGGACCGACAGACTCTGAGTCCTGGGTGACAAGAGTGTCAGCTTCTTGTTTAATTTTTCGACAAGCATCCTCTATCTCTTCCTCTCCGGTCAAGAAAACTAAGATGTCACCCGGCTCTTCTGCGCGGTGAATCATTAAAACCGTCCGCATCGCGGCCTCGACGTAATCAGGCTCAGGTTCCTGCGTATAAAAGACTTCGACAGGGTGCGTGCGTCCGGGTACCTTGAACAATGGCGCAGTAGAACCTTCTTTGATAGCAAAGTACTTTTGAAACTTGAGCGCGTCGAGGGTGGCTGACATGATGATAATTTTGAGGTCAGAACGTCTCTTAGCGAGGGACTTCAAGAGACCCATGAGGATATCGGTGGCCAGGGTTCGTTCGTGAGCCTCGTCGAGGATGATGGTCGAATAGCGATTAAGATCGGGATCGTTCATGGCTTCGCGAAGAAGCATACCGTCCGTCATGTACTTGAGGAACGTGGTACCAGGCTCGGTCATGTCCTCGAAACGTATCGAGTAGCCGACCTGTCGCCCAAGCTGAACTACATCATGTAACAGGTACAGCAGACATGAGCGGACATGACCATTCGATGTTAGTAGTAACTCACCGTCCATCTCGTCTGCAACACGCTTGGCAACTGACATGGCAGCAACACGTCGTGGTTGCGTGCAAGCAATAATCTTTCCTTTGGTGTGGGGGAGGTCCGAGAACGCGACAAACTGGGGTATTCTATCGACGAAAAGAGACCGGTCTATAAGTTCACGGTTTCAAAAAGATAGATAAGAAAGAGTCTCTCTCTGCCGCCAACTTACTGTGTAGTCTTGCCAGATCCAGTTTCGCCAACCATGACGATAATCTGGTTCGCGTTGAACTGCGAACGTGTCGTCAGCGTGCTTGACATGAACATTGAATGACACCGAAACGAGAGTCACGATACAACTGAAGGTTAGTATTGACGCACCATCTTGTAGAATCCGTCCATCTGTGCATAAACAGGAAGTTTCTGTCGTGCCTCCAGTATTTTCTTGTACTGAGGAGTATGCGGAACTTTGGTGAAAGGATTGACGTCGTGTTCCTGAAACGTAGGAGAACATCAAATGGATGAGCTTGGGATTGGAATCACTGATTAGTCGATCTCACCAATGCCTTGCGGACTTGCTTGCCGGACACCTTGCGCGGTAGGAAACCAAAAAGCGGCTCGCTCTCGGCAGCTTTCGAGATGCCATTGCCCGTGCCTCTCTGGCTTGGTGGAAGGTGTGCGAGGTATGGGTTTTCCTTTTTCTCAGACATGTCTTGAATGTAACAGTGTCCGAGGTGGTGATGGTCAATTTCTGACGCGCAGAAAATATGCTGATCTAAGGTCTGGTACAGCGTGTGACACGGTGACAGTCACACTATGGTTGTCCCCGCCATTGCATCGAGGATGGTTCATGGGGAATCAGAATGCTAATAGATGAGCATACATATATGACATTTTACACAGATACTTGATCAACGAAAAAGAAAAGAAAAAGAGGAAAAGAAAAACACATGCATTAAGAGGGAATCGAACCCCCGGCGGGTCGATGGCAACGACCCAGGTTACCACTACCCCATTAATGCTTGATACCAGACAGCGGTCGGTATATGCCTAGTACTGAGCATTCGGCGTGGATGGAACAGTTTGCCAAGTTTTCATCCCATATCTCGAGATGGGTCGTCACATGCTGCTATCCTAGATGCTTTACCCCCGGAGCAGGAGGACGGTGAAGATACCGTTCATGCAAGGGATAAGACAAAGGTCGACTGGGTGGCACAACCATACAACAATGCCGATCATCTTACGAACAACTTTTTGCCTCTTCCGGGTTTTGCACTCCCTACTCTTCCTGTCTCTGCTTGGTAGCTCCTATACGCCTCTCGTAAATGATCGGGGGATAGCGGTCCAGTCTCGCCTCGGCGTGCTTGAACTGCTCGCGCTGTCGCAGAAACCAAAGAAATGAGTCTAACATTCGAGAATAGGCGGCGGATGGGCAAAGAAAGCTTACCTTTCTCTACTATTTCGCCCACGAACACCTTTGCGAAGCCAGCGACAATTTGAGCAACAGGCTGAGAGACTTGTTGTCCCGTTGTCTGTTGTATTACCTTTGATGTGCGAGGACTCGTCATCCCGGACGAAAAACATGTGTGCAACGGCAAGACTTACCCTTCTGACAGCCTGCTTGGGCAACGCATGCCGTCTGTACGCCTCAAATCGGTCATACTGGGCTGGACTAAAGTTGTCCATCAACACCCTACAATGCAATGCCGACGTGTCAGATGATACCCTCGCGACCGAGAGTAAAAATGTCATATAATACACACTTCAGATTGTCTTTGCTCTCACTCTGCCATGACAGCTGCGCCGAATAATCATCGTCGGCCATCGCAGGTAAAAGTTCATCCTCTCCTTCACCGTCTTCATCTCCGGCACCAGCCCCCGGTTTCGGAGTGCCTGCGCCTCCACGTGTGGCAACAGTAGCACCATTTACAGCGGTTGTCGAGGTCGTTGCTCCAAGTGGGATGGTAGGCGAAGTAGAAGGACCGGCTTCGTCCTCACTGTCCATGGCGACATCACTCGCACCAACGCTAGGACCGGCAGCCAAAGCATCGGCAGTGGGTTGACTTGCAGATGTTGATGTAGGTACAACTGGGATAGGTGTTGGGGATCCGGCAGCGGGCACGGTAGGATTTGCCCATTGCACGGGTGTAAATTGTGGCCCTCCCACAGTGACCACACTTGCTCCAGCAGAGCCCCCCACCGTTACATTGCCAGCATTGGCTTGGTGACTTACAGGGCCAGAAGTAAGAACAGCGCCCCTCGGTTTCCTGCCACGCTTTGCGCCTCGTCCACGCGGCGCTGGAGTTGGCGTTTGGGGCAGGATGGAAGGTGTTATCTGGATGAACGGTGTTGACATGTGCGGGGTCGTCATGTCGAGAGTCAAGATATACCAAACACGGATAAACACTATCTAGCGTACGCGTCGAGCTTGCGCGTCGATCTTGAACACAATCTACCATCATGGACCACTTCCCTACAAACTGGGGGCGCCCCGTAAGTCAATCTCCCGTCGAATGTACCGATTCTAATCCGTTGACGGTGATAGAGAAACGACGCGATTGACCCATATGGGACCTACCCTCTTCACTCAAGACCTAACAATCAGACCAAGGATGCATTCACAGAAAGCGTCCAACGCACACAACAACCAATCGTCACTGGGACGAGCGTCCTCGCCATCAAATTCAAGGACGGCATCATGATGGCAGCCGACAATCTCGGTACGTCCCATATCTTCTATCGAACATATGCGCCCATTTTGAGGGTTGTCCAGCATCATATGGCTCGCTTGCGCGCTTCAAGGACGTGCAACGTCTCCAGGCCGTCGGGGATTACACCGTCATCGGCGCAAGTGGCGACATGTCCGACTTTCAGTACATACAACGATTACTCGACGACATCACAGTCAAGGAGATCGCAGCACAGGACGGACATGAACTAGGCCCAGTGGAAATACACGAGTGTCTCTCGCAAGTCATGTACGGGCGGCGCTCAAAGCTCAATCCTCTCTGGAATGCGCTCATCATTGGTGGTTTCAAAGATGGGAAGAGGTGCGTGGCGACACCATATGTTTGCTTAGGGGGCCTAATGTATGATGCAATACAGGTTCTTGTCGTTTGTCGACCTATTGGGGACGACATATACGGCTTCGACGATCGCCACTGGGTACGGGGGTTACATTGCACAACCACTACTTCGCAAAGCAGTCGAGGGCTATGAGGATGTATTGACAGAAGAACAAGCACGAAAAATACTGGAAGATAGCATGCGTGTTCTTTTCTACCGTGACGCTCGAAGTTTGAACAAGGTCCGTCTGTCATCTAATCCCATTTGTGTCTAGCTACGTATCTAAGCGTTTTCTCGCCATCTGTCTAGTATCAACTTGCAACTATCACCGCTGCCGGAGTACGGATTTCAGATTCATTGTATCTGGAGACATCGTGGAACTTCGCCGAGGGCATCAGGGGGTATGGGGCTCAGACTCAGTAGCCAACACCGTCCAGTGTTTTTGTTGTACCAACACGATTGTTCCCCCGCTTTGGTCCCTCTACCGCGGGACTAATGCTATTGGTAAACATTGCCGCTTTCACGGACCACCAGCTTCCCTCAGACAGAAAGACAGTCCAATATCACCAACACTGCCGTCTCCAACTAATAACATTACGCATCCGCAGCAGATCTGACCAGCTTGTGATACGGTGGCGGTAACTCCTGCATCACACCAGCATCCTGATGTTGGAAAATGATCGCCGCTCCTACATCCTCTTCCGAGTCCGAATGTACCCCTTGGACATCCATCACCGGCGACGCGGAATGCCAGTGTCGCATGTGGTTCGTGGGGCGGGAAAGCATGTCTGCGTGGAACTCGCCCTCGTCATGACGATGGGCATACCTGGCCGACGGGGGGTATGAACCATACCCAGGCACGCGATGACGCTGTTCGAAGGACGTGGCGCTGTACAACTCGCTTGCGGAACGCGAGAGCCACTGCGCATGTTTGGCGGAGCGCCGCTCTTGGACAGAGGCAGAGCGGGATGCGGAAACGCCGGCCGCATGCTGGGACTGTGCGCCCGTGGGAAGGGAGGAAAATGAGTGTTCGGGCTGTACGCGTGAACCGGACTGTGGTTGTGTGCCTGGCGGCGTGGGGGTGTGAGGGTGTGTCCAAGAGCGGGGCGGGGAACGATAAGAGGATGGACCAGCGTGATTCGAGGATGATGATTCGTCGGACAGGTGGGGTTGCATGCGTGTACTGTGGGAATTGCGAGAACTGCGGGACGAGCCAGGTTGGGACTGCGAAGGCGCGGTTGTAGTTGGTGTCGGCGCAAGGCCTACTCTCGAAGGCTTGGTCCTCGCAGAGAACTCCTTTCTCCGAACCTCGAACCTGCATCTCCCCCCGCTTTGTGAGTAAATTCTCCGGGGATTGCTTAGCATAGGGGGAGAAGTCAGATCGCGCGTTGTTACCGATGTACTCGTCGTTGTCGCCGCCGGTACGGTAACCTCGAAAGGTCTTGGAAGGGTGTCCTGAGCGTCCAGGATTTTCTGCCGCCGCCGATACATTATGATGACACAGATGGCAATCGCCACGATTCCCGTCCCACCTAGTGAAACGCAGACAGCAACGATGACCGTGTCTGCATGGCTGATATTGATGGTAACCACGTTTCTACTCAATTGCATATGAGGAATGTCAGGGAGGCTGCGGCGAAACCGGAGTGTTGTTGGACGTGGTGGTTCGCGTAGAAAAAGGGACAGATATCTGGGCTGCGCTGATCGGCATTTCGAAAATGTATCAGATGGGTTCACGAAGGGGGTATCTTGGGTATAAGCGATGTCAATGATAGAACTCGTCGTGGCAAACATGCCATTCCTGGCCAGATAAGAACACTTCGTTAGAAACAAGGCACGGACGGTCTTTCGACACGGGTTCAATAAATTGAATTACTCACGCGTCGCGAACGAGAACTACTGGGCATAGAAAAATATGCACCCGTACAGAGAAGCAATGCAGGCCTTCTAGTTCAACCATCAAATTATTATCAATTAACAAGAAAACTTACCGACAACTTGTCCCGAAAGCTCTCCGCTGCTCGTGTATGAGAGAATATGTTCTCCGGACGGTACAGAGTAATTGTAAACACTGCCGGATTTAAGAGCCACGATGCTGACCGAGTACGGCGGCTTTCCTCCAGAAAAAGATATTTCCCAGGAGCCGCATGGTAGGAGGTGGCCAAAAACAGACGAGGATATTTGTGGCCAGGTTGCTTCTGAAACACCATGTGACTCGGACTTGGTTAGGCAAATTGTCGAACTTGCTGTACAGCAAGTAGAAAGGGACGTCAGGTGTGCAGCGAAAGAAGGATGAGGATGAGTGGACTCACGAGTTACTGTGTACACAGCTGGCAGAACACCCAGGGATGTGCCGAAGGAATCAAAAAGCGCTATAAAAAGCTGGGTACCTGGCGGATCCGTTGCTGAGCACGTTAGTCCCATGAAGGATGACCGCGATCGCACCTGCAGGATATTGCATAGTCCAATGCAGAGATGACGGGTCGTGGCCAACAAGGGACATCGTGGCCTTTCCTCCTGGCTCTACCGCGAGGACATGGTACGATATATCACCTTGTGAGGGATTGTTCGCCTGAATCGCCTCGGGGGAAAGCGAAAAATTCAATGTTTCGCATTCCATCAACTGATTCGATGTCAACGTCTATATGATCGGGTCCACTTTGCGTCAACTATGGGTCGTTGAAATATAGGAACTGGAACCACATACCTTGTTTCTGCTGTGGAACCCCCTGATCCACGAGAGTACACTGTTGTCCAGAGCACGGCACGGGTGAAATGATATACACAAAATCACAAATACACCCAAGAATGGCCGAAGTCCCAAGACCATGACCTTGGACGTCACCGACCAGCCAGGATGGATGACGCTGGGAAAGTGAAGATGAACGTAACAAGCGCGGGAGAGAAGTCGGGAAAGAGTGTCGTCGGGTAACGAAACAAGAAGAGCGAAGATGCCAGGGACCAGCCCAGACCTGTCCGACTTGTGCGCCAATGCCCGATGAAAGGACAGTGGGGAAGCCGGGCACGTAAGAGACGCCGCTCCAGTGGGATAGAGATGTCGCAGTGCGAACAGGGAATATTGTTCTGTTTCGGGGTGAGATCATCTCGGGGTCTCCCAAAGAAGCATTGATCACCAAGATCACTGCCAATCGGTGAGTTGTATAGTTAGCGTATGGTGTTTTGGGCCACAAATTTGGCTAACGAGGGGAATTCCGACAGTCTCGACTCTTATAAGACGGCAAATCCCAGTGATGGACCGGAAGCAACAATTGGAGAAACTGGGAGGAAGAGACCAACACAACAGCAAAAGGTCGGAAAACACATTCAAGGGAAAGAACAGGATCCGAGGAGCCTGGTGTCCGAGTTGGGAGGCATGGGACCCGACCACAGGAACGCTGATGGGCCCATCAACTTCGATGATCCACTGGTAGCGCCGCTCCACCTACCGTGGGTAGGTGGAAAGATGCTCGGTGCCTAGGTTCACAAGGAGGTACAATATCTGAAATCAGGATAAAACTCCAAATATTCGTTGTGTAGCTGACTGTGAGTAGCTTGAACGTTCAAGGCACGATTTTATAGTGTTCGTTTTGGGCGGCCGACTCGTACGGTGATGTCGGACTATGCAAGTATAGCTGTGTAGGTTGTTGATTCATATAATTTCGGGTACCGCCCCTTCCAGGATGTCTCATGTTAGGAATCTGTCAATCGTCTTTTGGATTTACGGCTTGCCTGAAGTTGCCTCACAGACGGAGCTGGTGACCAGGCTATCTTGGATTGGTACGACTACCACATGTCTCCAGGATCCCAGTGGAATCACGTCGAATCAATCCTGCAGTTTAATGGAATGACTGGAATCCGTTGAACTGCGAGCAATCGCCATAACCTGGTGGGAAAGTGCAAGCGGGTCACTGGACGGTCGTTGAAGTAGCCACAGCTCAACCGTCTTGCTGATGCATTTTCCTAACCGTGTTTTCAGCTCCAGGTTTTTAATATCTATTTTCCACCATTCCACGACCTCGGGCGTTCTCTGTCTGATGAGACAAAACGGCCGTCTCGCAGTCATGGGAGTCGTTTGATCCATGGTTTTCACACGTACCCCCCGCGGAATAATGGCACACACTCTGTAAAGCTGTGGTACATAGCGCTGTCGTTCCTTACCACCACAATCTGCAGGGACCATTATCATACCAGGTATGCTTGCCACTCGGTGGACTAGAATTTCAGGCTCAAATTGGTCTCTGACAGAACCACCTCAATTCGCCTCCCCGTCGTCGATGTCTAGCATTAAAATCACCCGCTACCGCATAGCATTGCGCTTTTTGCCGAAGTGGCTCGGTCGATCCGTGATAATGGACAGTCTCGCAAATCTCCTCTACACCCGGTTTGAGAAGCTGGGCGAAATATCTGACCTCGACGAGGCCCTTGCTCTCCAACGCAATGCATTGGAGCTTCGCTCGCACGGACACCCTCGTCGAGTCCATTCACTGGGCAACATTGCGAAATACCTCCATAGCCGTTTCACAGAGCTCGAAACAGTGTCTGACCTCGACGAGGCACTTGCTCTCCAACGAAACGCGTTGGAACTTCTCCCACAAGGGCATCCTGATCGAGCCGTTTCACTGGGTAGCATTGCCGATTACCTCTATACCCGTTTCACCCAGTTCGGCACGCTATCTGATCTCAATGAGGCAATTGCCTTCCAACGCAGTGCATTGGAACTTCACCCTGAAGGGCATCCTGATCGAGCCCTTTCGCTGGGTAAAATCGTGAATTATCTCCATGTCCGTTTCACGCAGCTGGGAACGCTGTCCGACCTTGACGAGGCACTTGGCCTCCAACGGAGTTTATTGGAACTTTACCC
Source organism: Boletus vermiculosoides (assembly GCA_038091015.1). Lineage (NCBI taxonomy): Eukaryota > Fungi > Basidiomycota > Agaricomycetes > Boletales > Boletaceae > Boletus > Boletus vermiculosoides. The sequence continues at coordinate 15,086 of JBBPNR010000674.1, forward strand.
TGAAGGGCATCCTGATCGAGCCACTTCACTGGGACACATCGCGGGTTGCCTCCATAGCCGTTTCACTCGGCTCGGAGCGCAGTCCGATCTCGACGAGGCAATTGCCTTAGAACGCAGCGCATTAGAACTTCGCCCGCAAGGAGATCTTGGTCGAAGTGCTTCACTGGGCAACATTGCAAATTACATCTATTCCCGTTTCTCGCAGCTCGGAGCACTGTCTGACCTCGATGAGGCACTTGCCCTCGAACGCAGTGCGTTGGAACTTCGCCCACAGGGACATCCTGATCGAGTCAATTCACTGAGCAATATCGCGAATTACCTTCATTCCCGTTTCACGCAGCTCGGAACGTTATCCGACCTCGAAGAGGCACTTGTCCTCCGTCGCGATGTATTGGAGCTTCTCCCGCAGGGGCATCCCCAACGATTCGCTTCACTGAACAGCATTGCAATTTGCCTCCATCGCCGTTTCACGCAGCTCGGAATGCTGTCTGACCTTGACGAGGCACTTGCCCTTGAACGCAATGCATTGGAACTTCGCCCGGAGGGGGATCCTGATCGAACCACTCTATTGGGAAACATCGCGAGTTGTCTCCACGCCCGTTTCATGCAGCTCGGGATGCTATCTGACCTCAATGAGGCACTTGCCCTTCAACGCAGTGCATTGGATCTCCACCCTGAAGGACATCCTAACCGGGCCACTTCACTGGGCAATATCGCGAATATCCTCTTTTCCCGTTTCACGCAGCTTGGAACGCTGTCTGACCTCGACGAGGCACTTGCCCTCCAACGCAGTGCATTGGAACTTCGCCCCCAGGGGCACCCTATTCGACCCATTTCACTCGGTAACGTCGCGAGTTACCCCCATGCCCGTTTCACGCAGCTCGGAATGCTGTCTGACCTTGACGAGGCACTTACCCTCTATCGCAGTACATCGGAACTTCTCCCGCAAGGGCATCCCCAGCGAGCCGTTTTACTGAGCAACATTTCAAATTCCCTCCTTTGCCGTTTCACGCAGTTCGGAACACTGTCTGATCTCGACGAGGCACTTGCCATCGAACGTAGCGCACTGGAACTTTACCCGCGGGGACATCCTCATCGAGCCGTTTCACTGGGTAACATTGCCAGGTGCCTCCATGAGCGGTACATACAACTTGGAACACCATCCGACCTCGAGGATGGACTTGCCTTCCAACGCAGTGCATTGGAACTTCGCCCTGAAGGACATCCTGACCGAGTCATTTCACTGAGCTACGTTGCGAATTACCTCCACACTCGTTTCATGCAGCTCGGAACACTGTCTGACCTCGACGAGGCGCTTGCCCTCCAACGCAATGCATTGGAACTTCGCCCAGAGGGACATCCTGATCGAGCCAAATCACTGGACGACCTTGCAGATAACCTCTACGCCCGTTTCACCCAGGTCGAGACGCTGCCTGACCTCGATGAGGCTCTTGCCCTCGAACGTAGTGCGTTGGAATTTCGCCCACAGGGGCATCCCCTTCGAGCTTCGTCCTTGGGCAGCCTTGCTCGCTGCCTCCATGCTCGATTCAAGCATTCACTTATTCACTTATTCACGACCTCGAGGAAACATTCCATCTATATTCCCAACTCTCCAACGTTTCCCAGGCAGTGTCTCCTGCTGATCTCCAATGTGCCAAACAATGGATCCAGGCAGCTGAAGAGTGCGAGCACAGTACCACAGTTTTGGCTTACCAAACATTTTTGCACCTCAGTGTTCACCATCTCGCCACTCTACCATCTCTGCCTCAGCATCTTGCGCTATTCAAACAACTCGTGGCATCCCTAGCAGTTGACGCACTTTCGGCTGGTGTTCGTTATGGCAATCCTGCCAATGCAATCGAGTTCATTGAACAAGGTCGTGGTGTCTTCTGGAACCAGTTAACCCGCCTCCGCTCTCCACTCGACGAGGTGATAGCATCTGGTGACACGGGCAAGAAATTGGCAGACAAGTTCACACAGTTGGTCTTTGGGCTTCGCAGTGTGCTTGGTGCCGCTCCTGAGGCCGAGTCTCAGCACAATCGGGCGTGCCATCTTAACATCCAATTGCAGGATATTGTCACTGATATTCGCAAGTTGCCTGGTCTCTCTCGTTTCCTCCAGCCCCCACTGTTCTCAAATCTCCAAGTGGCAGCTGCTGGTGGACCAGTCATCATCGTAAATGCCAGCCAGTACACCTGCGATACGCTGGTACTCCTATCTGACCAAGATCCCGTCCACATTGCTCTCCACACCACGAAAGCCGGCGTCTCTGAGCTATCGTTGAAACTTCGTTCCCTGATCCATCTTTCCAAGTCGAGGGATGTGACGAAGGAAATTCGAGTCTTTCTACGGGAGCTCTGGGACGTAATCATTTTCCCAATCGTGAAAATCCTTCAGGATCGCTGTCCCCGTCGATCGCGCATCTGGTGGTGCCCGACCGCCGAGTTCTCTCTCCTCCCATTGCACGCCGCCGCCCCATTTAGGAAGGGCCAACCGAGTCTCTCGGACCTTTATATTTCTTCCTATACACCAACGTTGACAGCTCTCATTCGCGCTCGACAGAAAAGGCCATTGAATCCACTCACGGAACAGCAGCGTTTTTTGATTGTAGGACAGGCGCAGGCTCCAGGACAGGATGCGCTCGCTTCAGTGAACACGGAGCTATCCAGCATATCTCAGCGTATCGGCTCTGTCGCAACGCTTACTTGCGTTCAAGACCAGGATGCAAACATTGCCAAGGTTGGTGAAGAATTGAGCAAGAACGACTTTGTGCACCTCGCCTGTCATGGGATCCCGGATCGGAAGCATCCTTTCGAGTCTGGGTTTGCTTTGGGCGACGGACGGTTGAAGGTCGAAAACATTATGCGATACGACTTACAGAACGCCCAGTTTGCGTATCTGTCTGCTTGTCACACGACCGTTGGAGACGAGGAGAGTCCAGATGAGGTCATTCACCTCGCTGCGGCAATGCAATTCGCTGGGTTCCGCTCGGTCATTGGGACGATGTGGGCCGTGGACGATGCACACACAAACGAGATCACGTCGAGATTTTACGACGATATGTTGGACGAGTCTGGTCGTCTTGATCATACTCGGGCAGCTCTGGCGTTGCACAAGACAATACGGAGTCTGAGTCGTTCGAGCAACGTACCCGTGGATCAACTGATCCTCTACATACATATTGGTGCCTAGCGGTTCCGCTTTCCGGTACGTACGTGTTTTTTCCTGCATGTGCTGTTATGCAAACTGGAGGGCTTACAATCGTGTTTACCGCAACAGCTTGTAGTTCTCGAAGTGATTTACAACAACCCATGAGTCGCAAAGGATCATGTATCTCAACGAGCAATTCTCCCATTAAAAGTGAAGGATGGAACTTGAAGCATTTGTAGGTGACCAGGACTTGGTGGAAAGGGGTGGAGGTTGTAACGTTTAACGCCGATCGTTCAAGCTCCGTGTCGTTTATCAAATTCCAACTGGGATGGCGAGGGACAGAAGACCATGCCGGCTATGCATGGGAACGAGAAAGTGCTGGTGGGATCCCGAAAGGGACGGCTGGCCCGTGGGAGTACGCCTCTATTTAGGGTCACTGCTGAGCTGACAAGAAGCCTAC
>JBBPNR010000675.1:0-18691 GCA_038091015.1 Boletus vermiculosoides
CCACAATAAGTTTGCTGGTAATCTCGTTGAGAACGATATAAGTGTGGTGTGGGCATGACGATTTATCGGGGCTCAGGGCATGTGTCATTCGGTGTGCGTACCTCCAGCCAAGCAAGGTATCTGCCGACGAAGTCGGCATTTCCCGAGTAATTAATTATTATGTATGTCAGGTATTTGGAATCAGGCTGAACGGATCTCTCTTTCTCGAGATGGCCCTGTGTTCGATCGATCATAGTTCCTCAGCCCGGGGCCCGTGACATTTCCCTCGCATATAAGCAGGTCAATGGAAGGAGATCCCTCCGGACTGCTGGAACAAGTAAAAGAGACCGGAATGGACAAGATACTCCACCTATTGGGTATTGAAGAGTGAGTTTCAGACATGCTATTTGAGACTATGCTACGTCATCATGCTGAAGCCGACGCGCGTAGCCTAACGAATGAAATGGGGTATGCTGATCTCTAGCTAAGGGGAACGCTCAATAGCGAGAAAAGGAAGAGGGGAAAAAATCACCTTCAATCAGGTTACACGACGCTGACCCAGAACGTCTTCGATGTAATCAACCATGATACGACGGGTTTCTTTCGAGGGATGCCTAATATCGTTGAGTGCAACTAACCCCAATCCTCAGACTCGACACCCGATCGACAAAGCACTACTCACTCTGGGATCCAATAAAAGTGAGGCACTGGGTCATCACAAGACGTGACTGTCCACGTTTCGTTGCAAATAGAGCAAGAGGGCGTGTTCACGTACTCAAGTCCTTGGTACCCGGAAACGGGATCGAGGACAACGTAGCAGAGTTGACAAAGGTGGCATTGAGCTGCGGGTTCTGTGCACGGAACTCTGCGCGTCCATTGACGATGGATTGAATCCATGCTTGACCGAAGGTGTTCTGGCTACCACGACCGTACACGTCGGTGATGAGAAAGCTCTTGGCATTCGTTGGGGGTTGGAGAGGAGTGTCATTTGGGCGAGGAGGTGTTGGGCTGTTTGCGGGATATGATCACCATCGACTGGTCAAGAAAAAAACTTATTTCCATGCCCTATAAGCCGAGGGCCTTCCCCGTTGCGGAGGTAGACTGTAGTTATTATCACTAGCGAAGGTTCGAGGTAGTAGTGCTTACTTGACACTGAATAAGATGGTATAGAGCCCATATTGAGGGCATACAGCGAGATGGATCCCGTTGTTCCCTTGACGGGACCGAAGTGTACCAGTGTGTACCACTGACACTGGCTGCGAAGGTAAGTAACATAAGGTGCACAAGCTATCAAGGATGATCGCAACGATACGGAGGATCCTTTTACTCCCCGGGTCCGCGACCACATGGTATAGTGATACTCACGAACGAACATGGAGATACCAGGTGACGTGACAAGAGCGCTAGAAGAACGAGGAAAAACCGACCACGAGCCGAGGTTAATAAGGCCTTTCTTCTGCGATTTCCAGGAGCGAGTATGGTGTCGATATATAACACGAAAAAGACACATCTCCCGCACACACAAGTTCGTCAGGGAATGAAACGAGGCTTAGCCCGAAAAACGTTGAATGGCTGGTATTCATGCCAGTGTGACACATGTGACTTACCTGATCGCGGTGGTTGCAACCCATTTCCGCTGACCACCTCCAGGGAAACGTCATATCTGCGTCTCCCATATCCGAGGCTTCCGTTCCTGTTTCCTCCCCAATCCTTGTTGGACCCTGTTCCTATCAAAACGGATTTGCCCATCTGTTCGTTCGAGACCTCAGCCATCTCTAGATTTGGATTCCCACCTCCTCCGGTGTCTGGGGTCTCTTAGCCGGGAGGGCCGCCAGTGACACGGCTTCCGAGGTCAGTGTGTATATTGATGAATTCATCGCCGCATTCGGCCTGGTGCGGACTAGGGTCGAGGTGTTCGTGTCCCAACTTGAGGTCTGGGTCACGGATACCGTAAGGCGACGTGTCAACGTTAACTTAACACGAGCATGCGATCCAACGCTCACCTTGGCTCGCACTGGCGTCAAGCCAAACGTGCTGCATGTTGTGCGGTCTGATTTAGAAATGGTCCTCATACGTCCTTTTCCACAACCTTGGTCTGCCTCACTCCATTCGAGATCCCACTAAGCCTTAGCCCATCTCCGAATAGTGTATATTCTGCAAGTCCAACCTACACGTTATGAAATTGACTGTATATTGTATATTCTCCCGTATCCCATGATAGGAGCTACTCGAAGTCCATACGTTATAAGAAAGTCTACTGTACCATCCACGCATGAGTCGCTCGGTTTTTTGTCGGGGTTCTCGACCATTGGCACGAAACGGCAAGGCAATCCCCGATGTTTTTTTACTCCGATCTAAATTCTCGTGCTCGCATCCAGCTACTACGGGGTCAGAAATATATCGTTTGAATTCGAGTATCGGGACGTCAGACTGATAAGGGTACGCAGAGACATTGTCTACCAGCAACGCTCCTCCAATGTTCAATCTATACATTGCATCGCATCGATACCCGCACCCCTCTGGCTCTCGCCACCTTCCCTAGTTGAGTAGGTGCCTTGGAACGCGACTCGGATGTCCATTACGATACACGCACACTTTGCATTCTGACCTGAACGGTCTACGTACAGATGACCCAGCCGTTTCAATTTTCAAAGGGAAAAGAAGATGGACATCGTCGCAAGACTCGCGACGCAGTGTCTCTTCCATTTCTGGGCGCGTTTGAGCTTATTATTGATTTCAATCTAGTTTCCGGCAACGGTCATCTGAACAATGATCACCAAGAAGTGTGGCGTGACGTTGAGTGAGTCAACATTCTGCTCCAGTTCCATCATGGGAAGGCCCAACTCGGCATAACAGATTGCCATCGAGACAATTGCTGCCTTACAGCAAGCCCGGCCCACAGCAACGTCTGCTCCCTTGACTCGCAATTCGTCGAAACATCCCGCATTAGCATCTGCCCTTTCCTGTACCACAGCATATTTTTACACCACCGTACTGCCTCACCACCAACCATCAACGCTTTGAGCAGGACCACCTTGTTTCGCGTCCCTCTTCACCGGTACCGAGGAATGAACCCCACAGTGTTTCGACACCGTGATCACACCCATCAAATTGTACATTTCTTTTTTGACCCGATGTGCATCTACATACCACCAGGATGGGGTGGCCGTAGACCTTCGCGAATGGCCGCGCAGAACCTGCTGATTCTCGTCATCACCAAATTCTTGGTTACCAGACCATTGCCCCAAATTTGCGGGTATCAACCTAGAGGAATTCTACAATTAAATATTTCCTCGATCTTCAACTTGAAGTTGGGGTCAGCATGAATAATGAGTTAGAATTGGATACATATATGCAAATTGACGGGCGGGAGTAGGAGGCCAGGATATATTGTGATGCTACTCGTAAGTACCTCGGGTTGACTACAAGCGTAGCAGGAGCGCTGATGAGAAGAATGAGCAATTTGAGCCGTGGCGGAAATGTGGTGTTGACCACCATGACAAATCTGCCCTCAGGCTGATGCTACAGCCTACAGCTTCAGGGCTCCTTACTTGCAATTGGGTGTAAGAGGATCTATATAATCATGGTCCTAAACGAAAACCACAATCGACCGCAAGCATCCTGTGTTACATACACGGAGACCCTGTCCTTGGGGTGGCAATGAGGATGCCCTCTGCCTTCCGTCACCAACCCTCCATCAAGCTGTGTCGTGTGTTTGTCGAAGGTTGGAGAGTCGTCCATCATTTGTTGTTTCAAAAATGGTCTTGAAACAAACATTTATGTAATACACTAGATAGAAGCTATAACTGCCAGAGGACCCAAGACAGAACCACTGGCAACCTCCCTCTCAATATCTGTTTGTTGTCAAACCATCCGGCATCGTATTTTCTCTTGTAGGCGTCATGTCCTCTGAGTTACAGACTGCTTTGGAGCTTCTCCAGACGAATAACTATGTATCCCGTACGGTTACTCAAACCTTCAATCAATGATTAATCTTATGGACCAGTGCAGTTGTTGCTGTTACCGCTGTCATATATGATTATTGTGAGTGATGCTCATGAGCCTGCTATCCCTTTCGCTCCGAAGTAACCACTGCAATCATACCACTGCAGTCCTTACCTTTTCGAGAGAGGTATGTTATTTCACTGTCGACATCATGCTAGTAAGCTTACAATATTCAAAGATAGACTATATTTGGGTAAGGAGCCTGAGGCGACGGTTGTCAAGCAAGCTCAGCCCCTGACAGTCCCACAGTGCCGACCCTGGACCTTGGTCTCTACAATATTTGTTCTAGTGCGCATAAAGTCTCAGGGGACCCCTTTGTATGTTTCCCAACTGACAGTTTGGTAGGTCCGATATCTCGGTCTTAGTGGGGCTATGTAGGTCTATCGTTGCTGTAACGCATATCAAATTAACAATGAATCTGTACTCAAGTCTCAGTGGCCTTGGTATGTTCAGAGTTAAAGTAGAGATTAATTGAGCTGATCAGATACATTTACAGTTGGTAGTACCTTTGTCCCTGGCCCTCTCAGAGTCAGCTTTTCAGCTTTGTACTTTGTCTGTCACCAACCAATCACCGTCTTCTGGTAGACGTATGCACCTAAATCCGAATTGCAAACTGTATTGGTAACAGTTCCATAGGTGTGAGTGGATTTACCTACCGCTCGTCATACTGTTAGTATGAGACTCAGATGTTCCAAAGGTACCATAATGTTTATGCTGGCTGAGTGGGAATTTGCAATATTTTATAATCTCGCAGATTGTGAGTTACTGTACCCCCTGATTTCCTTCCCAGACCGTAATTTCGATTACAGTGGTGATGGTCCTGCGGGTGTATGCAATGTGGAATCGATCCAAAAGGATCCTTTGGGTCCTTCTGTTCATCTATGTGCCACAAGTTATTCTGTCCTTTGTTTTTGCAGGCATCTACTTCAATCCCAATACATACTTCTCAGGTATGTCCCGAACTAAAATGCGCACTTCACTGGGATCTCACGGAGATGGCCTCCATTTCCTGCCACCATTTTCTCAAGTCACAATTGTCCATATCGGCGATTTCTCTTTGTGCAATTTCTCAGCAAGGGCAGTCTTATCCGAGGTTCACATGTATGGAAAAATCCCGCAATTTGTTCTCGGTGCTACACTTTTGATTTTCGCTGTCATCCAAACATTGAAGCAGTCAGTTGATATGTACAAGGCGACCAAGCAGTGGCAGCCTAATCGGTACATGCAACTACTCGTGAGAGACGGAATTGTTTATTTCCTCGTGTACGTCTCGCTTTTCTCCTCTCTCGTTTCCATTCGTCAAAATCACGTTCTCCAGTCCATCTTACTCATGAGTACTTGCTCTCAAACTAACCACTCATTTATCTTCTTCTGAACTGTTAGGAATGTGCTTTTCAACACTACTGCCATAGTCGCAGAGGGTGCTACAATAAACAGCCCTTCATTACTCTTGCTGGCCTTGTTTTCTTATATGACTGTGTGCCCCATGATGCCTCGGTTCATCATCAGCGTGCGAGAGCTGTATGACCGTGACTTTCGTGCAAGTGGTCGCTGGCACGAGATTGACACCGGATTCGGTGTGTTGTCGCAACCCATTGCCGGTGAAAATGTGGTCGTGTCCGAGATTGCGTTTGCAGATGTCCCCCCGGAGCTGGATAAGGTTGTGGGATGGGACACATGCGAATCCAAGTCGGAGACGATTCAACTCGAAACGTCGGGAGATGGTTTGGATCAAGTTTGAATGAGGGTTTTTGGTGGACATCAGGGACGAGCACTAGCGCTGGGGCATCTGACCGATTGTTGAATAGCAGAGGATGTGGTATTTTGAATGATGACTCGAATATGTATTTTTCCTATGGGTATTCCTCGTCTGCTGAGCCCGCTGTATCATATATATACATATCTTCCAATGTTGCACAATGTATTAATAGGTATTGCCTTGAGGGAGCTTCTCCTCTTCGGGATCTGTGCTTCCTACGCATGCGTTCGAAGGGCTGCAACAACGTACACGATACAACTGAAGGCTCTTCGTGACGAAGAAAATTGGTAGGCATCGCGACTGTCTTCGGCCAACACCGTCCGATCCAATCCTTTGATAACCTTTAACTCATGAACGCGAAGGTCCTCAACTGACCCTTTGCCAGCTTCCGACATTGTACTTCGATCAGTCTATTGTTCGCAGTCCTGCCGCATTTGCTTGCCGGTGAGTGAACAATCTACGTCGAAGTTCCACCCTAGTGTTCAGCGTCCCATGTGGATGTCGTCCTCTTGGCCTTTGCATAGTACTCTTCTGACAAGCATCAAGTCCCCTCTCGGTTTCGTGTTTGTTTCCTAGTTAATCGCACTGATGATCCAGGGATATATGACTAACATCCTGAACGTCAACATGGCATGTCAAGTATATTGCATCATTGCTGTGTGTCGCTGGGAGATCTGGTGGCTTTTCTGGGTCCATACAACTGGTACGTGTGTCTGGGATATGTGAAGCCAAGGCAAAAATACTAAGGAACACCGCAATAAGTTGGCTGGTGATCTCGTTGAGAACGACATAAGTGTGGTGTGGGCATGACGATTTATCGGGGCTCAGGACATGTGTCATTCGGTGTGCGTACCTCAGGTATTTGGAATCAGGCTGAATGGATCTCTCTTTCTCGAGATGGCCCTGTGTTTGATCGATCATGGTTCCTCAGCCCGGGACTCGTGACATTTCCCTTGCATATAAGCAGGTCATTGGAAGGAGATCCCTCCGGACTGCTGGAACAAGCAAAAGGGACCTGAATGGACAAGATACTCCACCTACTGGGTATTGAAGAGTGAGTTTCAGCCATGCTATTTGAGACTATGCTACATCATCATGCTGAAGATGACGCGTGTAGCCTAACGAATGAAAGGGGGTATGCTGATCTCTGGCTAAGGGGAACGCTCAATAGCGAGAAAAGGAAGAAGGAAAAAAATCACCTTCAATCAGGTTACACGACGCTGACCCAGAGCGTCTTCGATGTAATCAGCCATGATACGACGGGTTTCTTGTGAGGAATGCATGACATTGTCGAGGGCCATTGACCCTACTCCTCAGACTCGACACCCAACCGACAATGCATTCACTCTTGGATCCAATAAAAGTGATCCACTGGGTTATCACAAGATCTGACCGTCCACGTTCCGTTGCGAACGGAGCAAGTGGGCATCTCATGTACCCAAACTCTTAACGCCCCAGAAGGGATCGAGCACAACATAGCAGAGTCGACAAAGGGGGCATTGAGTATCGGGTTCTGTGCGTGGAACTCTGGACTCCGTTGACGAACGAGATTGAATCCATGCTTGACTGAAGGTGTTCTGGCTACCACGGCGGTACATGTCAGTGACGAGAAAGTTCTAGGTGTTCGTTGGGGGCCAGAGGTGTGTCATTTGGGCGAGGTGTTGGGCTGTTTGCGGGATATGATCACCATCGACTGGTCAAGAATAAAGCTCAGTTCCATGTCATAGAAGCCGAGAGCCAAACAGACCGAATAAATCGTCACTGTCACTAGTAGTTGTTATTTACTAGCTACGGTTCAAAGTGGTGCTTACTTGACACTGAAGAAGACGGTATAGGGCGTGGCCTCTGAATCTAAATTGCTGGATTAGTTGAAGAATGTGGTTGCTGGCCGCACTGTGTCGAATACTTTGGCTAGCATGAATGCTAAACAAGAATGCTCTGTATGATGAAATCACGAGTATAAGAGTTGCTTGGCAGTAAAGTGATGTTCGTGACGGCACCTTGTTGGAACCCGAGAGAGATGAGATTGAGGGTGACTATGACATGAGACGGGACGACGACGACTATCAAACTACACTGGGGGTTTATATACCCCCAGAGGCTAGGGTATGGGGGACGAGATGGAATCCTGACAGGAATCCTGATGCCAAGCGATGACGTAGGGCGTAATGCTCCAACACACCTGACCACTACAGTCGACTCCCACATAACGCATACCTGTCGGGACACACCCAAAGGTATGCGTTATGAGGGAGTATGTGTTTTCTGGAAGGTCGACTTGCCGAGACAAATCTGGTAACTTTTTGCAGGCATTCGTGTAGATTCAAAACGAGCAGTAAGGTAGTATCGTTCTATGATATATTGGACTATTTATGAATAAAATAATCAGTAACCTTATTGTCCTTCGTGTTCTGCATCTTGACGGTTCATGTTCTTGGTCCAAATGAGCACAACCTAGGTTCAAACTTACGAAAAAATTCATCATCCAACTCTCTGACAAAATTCCACAAGATGAATGGCATCAGCCTGATGTGCTTGACATAGTGCTTCTTTCTATGTAGGACCTGGCTCGACAGGTGCGGCGCAATCACGGTCATCACTAACCTCCTCATTCTGTTCCCACGCTGCCTTTGCATCCATGACAGATTGAAAAATATCTTCATTGGTCGCCTCGAAAACATTGTGGGTCCTGGCATCTGGGTTGAGAAGGTCTGTGATGTTCATACGGTTTGATCTTTGGAGGGCACTGGTCACCTGCAGCCTCATGTTTCCCTTTCCGGTCTCGAATCCGTTCCCGAAGCTTCGTTAAGCCTTTTTTGGAGTGTTAATGGATGACATAATGATGGGATTTGAGCTTGTCAACAAATATTATATAATATAATTGCCTAATTTAGTATTCTCCTGGTGCTATTTGGGTGCAGGTATGGATTACGACAATGAAAAATTGCTATGGGGTATGGCATATGGGAGAGCATGTGTTATGAGTATGAAATCCCCACATACCAACTCATTATCGATTTCAATCTAGTTTCCGGTAATGGTTATCTGAATGGTGATTATCACGAAGTGTGTCACGACGTTGAGTGGGCATCAGTTGAACTAGAGCTCCATGAAACACTCCCTCTGGAGTTTCATACGGGTTATAACCCTGCATGATCCTACTGAATCAGTTCCATCATAGGGCCGGGAAGGCCCAAGGCAGCATATCGGATTATCATCGAGACAGCAAGACCCGTGCTCCCTTGACTCGCAGTGCGTCGAAACATCCCGCCTTGGCATCTCTGCCCTTTCCTGTACCACAGCATATTTTTACACCACAGCTCCGCCTCACCACCAACCGTCAAAGCTTTGAGTAGGACCTCCCTGTCTCGCGTCCCTCCTCACTGGTAGTATGGTACCGAGGAATGAACCCCATAGTGTTCGGACACTGTGATCGCACCGATTAAATTATACACTTCTTTTTTGACCCGACGCACACATCACCAAATTCTTGGTTACTGGACTATTACCCCAAACTTACGGGTTCCCAAGAGGAATTCTACAACGAAATAATTCCTCAGGCTTCAACTTGAAGTTGAGATCACTGGCAGCATGAGAGTTGGATACATGTTCAGGTTGATACGCAGGAGTAGAAAGCCCGAATACATTGTGATGCCATTTGCAAGTACCTCGTGTTGACTACCAGTCTCGTGATGAGAAAGCTGCATGATCTGAGCTGTGGTAATAACTTATGTACCTTGAAACAAATGATTCAGTGGTGGAAATGCGGTGTTGACTACCACGACAAATCTGCCTTCTGACGGCTACTACAGCTTCAAGGCTTCTTACTTGCAACTGGGTGCAAGAGGATCTATATAATCGTGATCCTAAATGAAAACCACAATCGACCGCAAGCATCCTGTGCTACATACATGAAGACTCTGTCCTTGGGGCGGCAACGAGGATCCTCTTGCTTTTCTTTCCATCATCAACCCTCCATCAAGCTGTATCGCATGTTTGTCGAAGGGTGGAGGATCGTACATCACTCAGTGTTCCAAAAGAGTCTTGAAACAAATATTTAATACACCAGATAGAGGCTATAAATGCCAGGAGACCCAAGACCGAACCACTGGCAGCTCCCTCTCCTCGACTCTCCATCTCTGTTTGTTGTTAAACCATCAGAGGTCGCATTTTCTCTTGTAGGCACCATGTCCTCCGACTTACAGACCACTTTGGAGCTTCTCCAGACAAACCACTATGTATCCCGTACGGTGGCTCTTATCCTTAGTCAATGGTTCCAGTTAATCTTATGGACCACTGCAGTTGCTATTGTTGCTGCCGTCGTATATGATTATTGTGAGTGATGCTCATGTGCATGCTATTCTTGTCGCTCTGAAGCAACCATCACAATTGTACCACTCCAGTCCTCACCTTTTCGAGAGAGGTATCTTATTTTACTGGCGACATCATGCTTGTCGGCTGACAATGTTCAAAGATAGATTATGTTTGGGTGAGGAACCAACGATTATCAAGCAAGCACTAGTCCATGACAGTCCTACAGCGCCGACCCTGGACCTGGATCTCTACAATCTTTGTTCTAGTGCGTATAAAGTCACAGGGGGACCCTATTGGATGTTTCCGGACTAACAGTTTGGTAGGTCCGCTACCTTGGCCTTTGCTGGGTTATGTAGGTCTACGGTTGCTGTAATGCATATCAAACTACATGATTAACGACGAGGTGCTCAAGTCTCAGCAGCCTTGGTATGTTCAGAGCTGAATTGGAGATCAATTGAGCTGATCACTGGATACATTTGCAGTTGGTGCTACCTTTGTCTCCGGCCCTCTCAGAGTCAGTTTCTCTGCTTTACACCTTATCTGTCATCAATGACCATCTTCTGCTAGATGTATGCATCTAAATTCCAATTGCAAACGATATTTATAACAGTTCCATAGGTGTAAGTGGATTGATTTACTGCCCGTCACACCGTCAGTATGAGACTTAGATGTTCCAAAGGTACTGCAATATTTATGCTATCTGAGTGGGCATTGGTAATATTTTATAATGCTGCAGATTGTGAGTTACTGTACCCCTGATTTATTTCCCAGGCTGTAATAACGATGACAGTTGTGATGATCCTGCGAGTGTATGCAATGTGGAATCGATCCAAAAGGATCCTTTGGGTCCTCCTGTTCATCTATGTGTCACAGGTTATTTTTTCCTTTGTTTTTGCAGGCATATATTCCAATCCCAATACTTACCTCTCAGGTATGTCTCGAGCTAAAATGCATGCTTCACTGCGATCTCACGGAGGCGGCCTGCCACCGTTTTCTCAAGTCACAATCGTCCATATTGGCGATTTCTCTTTTTGCAATTTCTCACAGAGCCCAGTCGCATCAAAGGTTTACGTGTATGCAACAATCCCACGATTTGTTCTTGGTGCTACACTTTTGGTTCTCTCTGTCATCCCAACCTTGAAGCAGTCAATTGATATGTACAAAGCGACCAAGCAGTGGCAGCCCAATCGGTACATGCAACTACTCGTGAGAGACGGAATTGTTTATTTCCTCGTGTACGTCTCGCTTTTCTCCTCTCTTGTTTCCATTCGTCAAAATCACTTTCTCTCGTCCATCTTACTCTCGAGTACTTGCCCCAAACTAACCATCAGTTATTTTCTTCTGAACTGTTAGGAACATGCTTTTCAACATTACTCCTATAGTCGCAGAGGGTGCTACAATGAATAGCCCTTCACTGCTCTTCTTGGTCTGGTTTCCTTCTATAACCATATGCCCCATGATGCCTCGGTTCATCATCAGCGTGCGGGAGCTGTGTGACCGTGACCTTCGTGGCCGCTTGCAGGGGATTGACACCGGATTCGGTGTGTTGTCGCAACCCATTGCCAGTCAAAATACGTTCGTGTCCGAGATTGCGTTCGCAAATGCCCCCCTGGAGCAGGATAAGGTTGTGGAATGGGACGCATACGAATCGGAGGCGATTCGACCCGAAAAATCGGGAGATACTATGCGTCAAGTTTGAGCGAGGGTTTCTGGTGGATATCGGGGACGAGCACTAGCGCTGGGGCATCTAGTCCATTGGTGGATAGAAGAGGATGTGATATTTTGAACGATGGCTCGAATATGTATTTTTTCCATGTGTATATGTCTTCCAATGTTGTACACCGTTGGTGTTGTCTTGAGGGACGTGCGATTTGGATCTGTGCCGCCTACGCAGCGCGTTTGCAAAACCCCCACGTTGTTCAAACGTTCACCTTCCTTGAGGGCTACAACAACGTATGTGGTACAATGAAAGGTTTCTAACGTACGGCAAGGAGATGGGTGAGCGTCACGACCGAATGTCGTGAGAGCACGATCTCGGCACGCGAGGGTTGCCCTGTTCCCTTCACGCACGACCCGGGCGTCATGCATCAACGTTTCAACCCGTGTCTGCTAAGTACGAGGAAGGTAATTTTTCTTTGCCACGGTTGTTGAGACTGTCACCTCACTTTGCTTGGAGCTCGTCGGAACGTCTGGCACGGCTTAGGGCGCTGATGCAGCAGCAGGACGTAAACGCGCGGTCATCGTTCCCAGTGGGGACGAGCGTACATGTGACTCGTTTCTCTGATGCATCGATGTTGACCAAGTCCCTTTGATCCAGACTTTAATGAATACCCCTCCTAAGCCGACGAACGGTGAGCGTTCATGTCCGGATTCAATGACTCGGCAGGTAATTAGTCGCTTTGAATGCATATAAGATGACCTGTTACCCTCAAGTGTGCCCTTCTCTTCACCGATGGTTGGTACTTCCCACAAGCCGAACAACAGTTGAATGAGTGACCAACGATTACAGGAATTGGACTTTGATGAAGCAAGGCTTACCAGGTAAATAGATGTGATAGCCCAAGAAGACAATGCGGGACTGACGTTTCATGAGACGTTCTTACTTGGCAGAAATTCCTCCCAAAGGTGTGTTTTTGATTCCATCATGCTTCTTCGATTTGTAACACTAGCCCAGGACCTCGATCAAGGTACAAGAATTGGGATTGATACGAATCTGATTTTGGGTGGTATGTTGTTCACGTCGTCGTCAGTCATGAACGTGGACTCGCGTGAGCAACAGCCGATGCTCGGGTGCTCACAAAGTCTCTCTGACAGTCCGAGTTGCCAGTTCCTCTCTCCCAAAACCCCGTTGACATCGTATGCGGCTCTGGGCGCCCACAGCAACCCAAAAATCCTGTCTTTGCTTTAGATGCCAAACACTCAGGTTGGAATATATTGTCTCCATTGTCTTCCTTATGCACTAACCTTTACCAGGGGAAACTCTGCGCAGTAACCTCGACCGTGCATGGCAAGGGTTTGTCAATAAGAACACAGTTGCTTTGGCCATCACTTTACTTGACGAGGTCGTATGGTTATTCAACCTCCGTGGAACGGACATCGAATTCAACCCCGGTAGGCATCTTACTGCCTCCATGCCGATGAAGAATAGCCTAAAATGTGGCAGTCTTTTTCACATATGCGGTAGTGAAACAGGATTCGGCCGTCCTGTTCATCGACAAGACGCAGGTCGATGATGCTGTGCTGACTCATTTTGACCGGGACGTGGACATCAGGCCCTGCGAAGCATTCCTCCCTTATCTGAACGATCTCGTCGGGATGGGTTTGGTAGAGAAAGACAATGTATGGTTTCATGATAAAATGTCCACGACCTGTCTCGTTCATGACCTGTAGCTCGTATCATTCGGTGACAAGACGAGTGCTGGAGTTGTCCAATTCTAAATCTCCAGTCGACACCTACGCGTTGAAAAAGAGAACACGATCATCGTGCCGTCGCCTGTGGCAGCCATGAAATCAATCACAAACAGCACCGAGATCCCCAGTCGAGGTGAGCCATCGCGTTAGCGGTATTGGCCCAGATGGCATGGGTTGGACGACTGATTTGCAAAAGGCATCGAAGCATTCCGTTCATCACGAATCACCGTACGAGTTAAATAATACATTCGACCAATAAACGTACCAACTTTGGGGATGTGCGACGTTGATCAAAATCGTGGTTAGCATCTGCCTAGGAATTGAAGTACTGACCATCGCCGCCGGCATAAGTTGTCGAGCGACGGGGCACCTTCACCTACTACGCGAAATGGAAAGGGAGGTAACTATTAGCCAAGACCTCGGCAAGGAACTTCAGGCTAAGTTGTTCGCTGTTGTTCGGGATGCTCCCGTGCCCAGATCGGGGGATAAATTGGCGCTCGCGTAGATGAGATGTCTCGTTCTCTGTCGAACAATCTGCCGTTTGTTGTGAGAAACCTTTGCATTTAGTACAAGCATGCATGCCGAATTTCAGGTTTTTTCGGTTTGCAATCGCAAGACTTGCATAATCGTAGCACTTGTTGAAAGTTTCTTTGACTGGTACCCGTACATGAAGATAGGTGGATGCGTCAGACCTGTGGAACAATAGAGTTGGACCCAATGCCACATGCCAAATAAGACTAAACGTTCCCAGGGCTCCACTATGTGGATCCCAGACTCGCCTTTTCGCACCTCAAAGGGCTCGTAAACAACAACATCTTATTCACTAGTAGTATACCTTTATTTGTGTACTTAGGAAGAGGCTCAGTAGTTGAGCTGAAGGTTCCGGGGTTTTAATTCAGAAAATGGCATCACGGCTGGACTTATCCTGAAGAGTGTCATGCTGACAAATGGCTAGACGAACCTTACAACACTAGGGTCGGCTGTGCCGACTGTGACCTCGCTGGAAAGAGATGCTTGTGTATTATAGACGAAGTGAATTACAAGAGATTTGCAAGAGACTTGGAGTGAGCAAGTCAGAGATAATGTGGGAAGAGAATCAGCTATTGTACAAAAACGATACGTGCCGAAAATAGGAGGTGTTTGCGAGTGTTGACGTTTGGCAGACGAAACCCGCATATGACCTTGCTGAATCGCAAGGTCATTTGCCATCAGCACTCCAGCACTTCAACGCGGGTGTTTGGGCTCATTTCAAACATTGGGATACAACCCATCCAAATATCACCAAATGCCACACTCACACCATCCTCAACATCTCTCGCTGTCAAGGGACCTATTGGCGAAATAATCGTCCCTCTCAAGTCCTACATGCAGGTCTCCTTCCCCCAACCGGACGTATTGTCTCTTGCCATCGAGGATGGCACTATCGAGAATCAGCGTGCCATGTGGGGCACGACGCGATCATTGATCAACAACGCTATCACAGGGATGACCAACGGATTCTCCAAACCACTGTACTTGGTCGGCGTCGGATACAGAGCTGCATTGGAAGGCGACCCACGAGGGACCGTCGCAGGTGGAAGCGGCAAGAGGCTCAACCTCAAACTCAGACACCCCCACAACACCTTCGTGCTCATCCCTACCGCTGAGGTCCTCTCAGTCACCGGGGTTATGCTTAGCAGCACGAACAACGTTGCTTTGGGCCACTTTGCTGCCAAAATTCGAAGATTACATCGCTCCGAACCATACAGGGGCAACGTATGTTTGACCCTACAACTTCCAATTTCCCGGCGCCCGTTTACATGGCCTAAAAGGGTGTTTTCATCGACGATGAGAAGATGCGTCTAAGGGCGACAACAAAGATTATTTGCGCGCTTTCCCTGAATATATTTCTCCTTGCCTTCCTCCTTGTGCTGGCAAATAAAAATTCCGTTGGGTCGACGTTTGGTGACAGAATGTGTCGTCGACAAATCTCTATACCTTTCCTCGCGTAAGAGGACGATCGGGCAACATTTACTCGATGGGGAGAAATGGGGCTTGTCTTGGCGTCGGAAGTGAGACGCAACTCGAAGTACGCCAGTTCAGACCCGATCCTGTACCCACATGTCACTCAACACTCCGTCCTACACCCAACGCCCGACCCTACCGTTAGAGGAGATGGAGGGCACGGTCGAGGTCGTCTTGGATGAGAAGGGATGCACGTGCGATCGTGAGTGGAGCGTAAGGTCATTGTCTCAATAATCTGACATCCTGACATGGGCCTTCTTGGTCCCATGCTCAGAACTGAAGCAGTCGCATCAGCCTCCTGACCCGATATCATGGTTCCAGTAGCTCTGTGGTCCTCCCGACCTGACCCAGAGGCTACACAGGTTACGACCTTGCTTTTATAATTGGCCTACTCAATGCCACGACACATTTCTTGATGATCACGGAGATCACTGTTGGCAGGATCAACCATAGTTCTCTGCATCATTCCCGCAGTCCCCCATTTGGATGAGGTGGTCGCAGATGATGGTAAGTTCTCTGATATCGGCGGAGAGACACTGCTTCTCGTCATCGCCCAATTTTCGGTTACTACCGGGCCATTACACAAATCTACGGGTAGGTTAACGAGGATCATCAACTCAGAGGCATTGTGCAATGAAATAATTCTTTGATCTTCAACCCGAGATCGTCGGCATAAATAATGGGCTGAAATTGGTACATATTGTACATATTGATGGGTAGTCAGGATATGCTGTGACGCCACTCGTCAATACCTCGGGCTGAGCGTGGGTGTGGCCACTGGTAGGAGCGTTGGTGATGAATGACCGATGAGGGTTGATGTTCAAATGTGCGACAAAAGACGCCTTCCGGTGCATTTGATGCGTAAATAGCGTCGTGAGATGGACGAATGGCAGAAATAGGGCGTTGACCTCGATCAAGATAGCTCTGCTCTGGTACCACAGCTTCAAGGCTTCTTGATTCCCACCACAGTTTATGGGGTGTGATCTAATTCCAATGAAAACCAAGATTTAGTGTTTCACCCCAAACGTCTTATGCTGTATACATAGCAATTTTGTTCTCTGCGCGGCAAACAAAGATGCTCTCCATCTCGATCGCATGTTCGTCCAACGTCGAGTCGTGGGATTGTACGTCGCGCGATGTTCCAAACGGGTCTTAGAGCAAATGCTTAATACACCGGGTAGAAGATATAACTGTCAGGGGAACCCAACACCAAATCACTGGCAACCTCCCTTCTCCGACTCTCAATCTTTATTCGTCGTCAAATCAGACATCGCCGTTTCTATTGTCTCCGCCATGTCCTCTGACCTACAGATCGTTTTGGAGCCTCTCCAGATGAATAACTATATATCCAGTATGGTAGCTCATATCTTCAATCGATGGTTAATCTCACGGACCAGTGCAGTTGTTCTTATTACTGTTGTCGTATATGATTATCGTGAGTGATGCTCATGTACATGCTATCCTTTTCGCTCTGAGGTAACCATTGCAATCATACCACTCCAGTCCTCACTCTTTTGAGAGAGGTATGTTGTTTCACTCTCGACATCATGTTTGTTGGCTGACAATATTCATGTTCAAAGATAGACTATATTTGGGTGAGGAGGCAACGACTTGGATTATCAAGCAAGCTCTAGTCCCTGATAGTCCCGCAGCGCCGATCCTGGACTTGGGTCTCTACAATCTTTGTTATAGTGCGTATGCAGTCTCAGGGGGAACTCATTGTATGTTTCCGAATTAACAGTTTAGCAGGTCCGCTATCTCGGTCTTTGCTGGGCTATGTAGGTCTATGGTTGCTGTAATGTGTATCAAATTACATGATTAACAACGAATCTGTGCTCAAGTTTTGGTGGCCTTGGTATGTTCAGAGTTAAATTGTAAATTAGTTGAGCTGATCAAATACATTTGCAGCTGGTACTCCCTTTGTCCCTGGCCCTCTCAGAGTTAGTTTTTATGCTTTGTACATTGTCTGTCACCAATACCCGTCTTCTGGTAGACGTATGCATACAACCCAATTGCAAACGGTATTGATAACAGTTCTATAGGTGTAAGTCGATTGATTTACTGCCCGTCACACAATCAGCATGTGACTTAGATGCTCCAAAGGTACTGTAACACCTGTGGTAGCTGGGTGGGAACTTGCAATATTTTATAATGCTGCAGATTGTGAGTTACCACCGCGCCCTTGATTCCCTTCCCAGACCATAATTTCGATTACAGTGGTGATGATCCTGCGGGTGTATGCAATGTGGAATCGATCGAAAAGGATCCTTTGGATCCTCCTGTTCATCTATATGCCCCAGGTTATTCTTGCCTTTGTTTTTGCAGGCATCTACTATAATCCCAATACAGCCTCAGGTATGTCTTGAGCTAAAGTGCATGCTTCATCCCGATCTCACGGAGACGACCTTCATTTCCTGCCACCATTTCCTCAAGTCGCAATTGTCCAAATCGGCGATATCTCTTTGTAGGCTTTTTCACCGTCTGCAACCTCTTCCAAGCTTTATATGTATGAAAAAATTCCGCGATTTATTCTCGGTGCTATACTTTTGGCTCTCGGGCTTGCCCAAACCTTGAAGCAATCAGTTGAAATGTACAAAGCGACCAAGCAGTGGCAGCCTAATCGGTACATGCAACTATTCGTCAGAGATGGAATTGTTTATTTCCTCGTGTATGTCTCGCTTGCCCCCTTTCGTTTCCGTTCGTTACAATTACATTCCCTTATCCATCTTACCCCAAAACTAACTACTCAATTATTTTCTTCTGAACCGCTAGGAACGCGCTTTTCAACATCACTGCTACGGTCGAAGAGGGCGCTACAATGAGCAACACTTTGCTGATCTTCCTGACCTTGTTTTCTTATATCACCATATGCCCTATGATGCCTCGGTTCATCATCAGCGTGCGAGAGCTGTATGACCGTGACCTTTGGCGCCGTTGGCAGGGAACTGACACCGGATTCGGTGTGTTGTCGCAACCCATTTCCGGTCAGAGCGCGGTCGTGTCCGAGATTGCGTTCAACGTGGATGGCCCCCCGGAGCAGGATCAGGATGTGGAAGGAGACGCGAACGAATCGGAGGCGGTTCCACTCGAAACGGTGGGAGATCATACGCGTCAGATTTGAACGAGCGTTCCGAGTGGAAATCGGGGACGAGGACTAGCGCTGGGGCATCTGGCCCATTGATGAATAGAAGAGGATGTGGTATTTTGAATGATGACTCG
>JBBPNR010000676.1:0-18669 GCA_038091015.1 Boletus vermiculosoides
CATCTACGCACGCGCCGATGGCGGTTGCCCACCCTGCAAACCCGCCCTCCGGAAAATCTTGCGATTGAACATTCGATTCCTTCTCTGCAGGAGACTCGGGTCCAGACGGCCCTTTCTCTACTTCCTTCAGGGAGTCACCTGAGTGAGGGGTTTGTGTATCGACCTCTCCTTCGCCGCTCATCTCCGACGATGAAAGGAAGATTAACGATATGATGTAAAGTCACCCGAGGTGTGTCCGAGTGGTCCGAGCTTGCGACGGTTGTACGCACGAAAACGGCAAATTCGCCATAGCCGGGTTCTCATGTAGGGGCCCAATGGTCTTGGACCGATAGATCCGATTCCGGGAAACTCAGGAGTAGCGAGCCGAGTTGCTTCCCACAGGAGGGCATTTATTTAGGTAAATGACTAATTGTCTTTGACTCGGAAGAATCGGCGCTAATATGCAAGCTTCGAGCTGTAAACGTTCTAATTTGGCTTCGACACCTGCAAAGCCAGTAGTGTCGATGATAGGCAAAATTCGTGTTCTGCACGTTACAGATAGCGTGTAAAACTCCGTTCGATTACAATCTCGAAAACCAGATACATAAGTACCACCAAGATCGTCGGGAAAACAAATCGTTCAACGAATGCCGCAGGCCACACGTGGCAACCACGAGGCAGTGAAAACAACGCTTCAGATTTACATCGGTTCCTCGAAAATTAACAAGTGGGCGCAGAAGACCATCGGAGATAGCAGGGAGATGCCATAGTTACGCCGGGTGAGGTTTTTTTTATCGTGATTCGTGATGGGCCGGGGACCCAAAAGCAACGAAACGTGGATTTCGATTCCCCAGATTCCCCATGGAGTGCGGACACTGACCGCGACTCACGATGCTTCTTAATATCTGGGTAGTACGGCTCCAGTGGGTTTACTATCCCGAACCCCGATAGGTATGCGCGAACGGAGCGACTCGGTCACTCGGAGGCTCAATATAATGACACATAGGTAAAATAGAGAGAAATGTCGACTGCCAGTGTGGGTTCTGTGTCAAGGTGATGAGGATCGCAAAACTCCAACCTGATTGGCAAATAGGAGGTAAGAGTGGACTAATAAGATTTTGAAGTAGAACAATCGAGCGCTTGGCAAGCCGAACGCGATGGAACGCTCGATGAGAAGGCACTCAGAAGACCAGGCTTTCAACGTTTCAACCCCTATGAAGCTTTTAGGCTCGCTACCCTGGGTGTGATGAACTTTCCGCAACATCTAAACACTGGGACCCGCGCGGCCGGGGTCGAGGAAGCCCTCAGCTTCGCTTTTCGGCTCGGTCAGGGTTTCGCCAGACGTAAAACATACTAATAATTGTTAAGAGCATGCACTGATGTGTATCTAGGCGGTTTTCTTTGTTCCAACTTGAAACTCACTGGGACCCGAGTTTCTAGAGCAATCTTTTCACAATTCTCGTGTGCGGCATCTGCGATCTTCGGCCTCTTGCCCGCCAGGATCCTGGTCGGGACCGTTCAAGTTCCTCCAAGTATGACGTATATTATCTAGGGGCTGGTACTCAATCTTAGATCCTCAACCTTTCAACTGGCGTGAATAAAGGTTGCACAACAGAGCTCTGTTATGACGTCTGGAAGGTCCAAGACGAGTCCACACCGGGACTGGCCGACTGGGATTGTCAGTTGCAATCGGTCTGACGAACCTGCCCAGGCACGCAGCTGTGGGAGTCCATGCGCCTATCAGACCGCCAGAGAAACTGCCGAATTCTTCATTAACGCCAATCGGCGTCCAGACCAACAATCACAAATCGAGCACTGAACTCTAGGAACCATGCGTGTATATCTCATGTAATCCGCGGCTATTCCAACTGATACTAGTGACGACTTGAGTCTCGTGTTTGTATACGTGCAGCTATGTCGCTGGAAGTTGTTTCGAAATTAGAAGTAGCCATTTATACGTCGACGCGGGACACCAGATAATGTTTTCGAGATCCCCTATACAACGAACACAAGCACCGTTGTGAAAGTGGTTTGTGGAGCAGGTCATCAATCAGTGATAGCCTCTGACTCGGACGTACAGCACCAATCGGTGCGGGATAGTCTCCGCTACGAGGTTTATTCACTCAGTCTCAGTCACTGTAATACACCTCTTATGAGGTGTTCGGTGTTGGTAGCCTTAATCTCGAAGTTAGACGCGATTTGTGACGGGCCATGTGTCCAAGAGGCATCCGCGTCTGATCCCCGAGGAACTGGAGATACGCATCACAATCGTCCGAGGATCGAAAGCAGGGGAGAAAAGGTTTAATGGAATCACGGAAGAGCTTGAGCTTCGTTGGGTTTCGGTGACACAAGGTTAGGATTTATGCACTATTACCTCATGTATTACGATACTTTGTACTGTATGTATGTCGGGCCGAATGATGGGCGTTGTATTATTTGACACTGGGCACGCAAGCGAGACAGAAAGAGAATTCTGATCACGAGTCCTGGTCAAAAGACTTGGTCCAACATGGAGGAGCAGACTCATTGCCAACGCGTGACTGTACTTCGGAGAAATAGTCCTATGTGGATTCAGAACAGTTTGTGTTTGTTGCTGTATTTAACGTTCCTTCTTTCGCGATACTCGCGGGTCCTGATTCGGCACTCGTTCGTTTTTTTGACGGTCAATTTTGACACGTTCAATTGCAGCCGGCAGTCTGCAACAATTAATGTCATGCAAACCACCTTGACATTGTAAAACATTCCGCAGTAAATGCGGAATATGATACATACTCGAGGTTCGGATGCACGGGTTTCAAATCTGCATCAAACTATCAAAATAACCCAGGTAGCAGGTCAGCAGGCGCGCCGCACTTTACCCGCTACGGTCCATCCATGCCGTACCATTCCGATAGCTGCTGTTCGTTTCAAATTTTGTTTTTCGCATGATATGATCACAGGGACAAGTTTCAGTAAGCAGTATATATATTAGGTGATTTCGTGAATACGTTTCACGGCTCGAAGTTCTAACCTCCCCACGATGAAGCACCTGTTGCTGGGTTTGACCCTGTTCCTGTCATTCACACTCTTTTCACAAGTCCTTGCGGGACTACCAGACTACAAGATATATGGTGTAAACTTGGGTTCGTGGTGAGTACATATCAACCTCAGTGTTCCGCTGGACTCTTGATCCCGTCGACGGTGTAGGCTTGTCCTCGAGCCCTGGATGCTCCCACAAGGTATGCGCACCCGTTGCAGTATGACACTCCCTCGTCTTGATGGTCTTCAGGATGGCTGGACATGGGCGGGGAGTCGTGTTCAAATTGTGCAGATTGCATTGCAACCGAGTCGTAAGTTGAACCCGCGCCACAACACAACACCGTCGTACCTCACGTGTACCTAGTGCATTCGCCAGAGCGTATCCCAAAACTGTTGATGAGAAATTCGCGCAACACTGGGATACCTGGTTCACCGAGTCCCACGTCGATAAACTCAAAGAACTAGGGATCAACACAGTTCGAGTCCCTGTATGTGTGCAAGTCAACATTGCATTATATTCTAATAAGACGCGTTGATCGTTCAGCTTGGATATTGGATTGTTGAGGCACTCGTAAACCGTCCGGCAGAAGCGTACCCCCGTGGAGGTCTTGCATACCTAGTATGTACTTTAAAGCAGGATACTAGTCCCAGAATCTCAACATGGCCCGGTCTGACAGAGCCGCGGTTTGGGATGGTTGAAAAATGCTGGTATTCAGGCAATTTTGGATCACCATGCACTGCCAGGCGTTCAGACAGCCGGACAAGAATTCACTGGAAAGTACGTAGTCTAGCACCCAGGCAAATTCATTGAAGCTGAATACATGGTAGCTGCACCGCTGATGTTCAGTTCTATGTCAGTACGTATAACAGCATATATGGTACGACCTGATGACCTCCCTGCTAGACACCCTATAACTATCACCGTGCATTGATCTGGACTGCTGTGATGACATCGCTTGCACATCTGGATCCTAACTTTGGCAGCGTTTTCGCCATTGAGGCCGTTAACGAGCCTATCATGAATGCTACACAGACACCGGACTATGGCGAATGTACATTCCTTCGTGTATTAATCCAACTGGACTCTGATTCTTGTATTCCAGTCCAGAAAAATTTTGTCCAAACTGTTCGTGCTGTGGAGCTCACTCTTGGCATTCCGGTCCCTGGCATGTCGTTGAATGGCTCTACTTCATCAACGAACTTCACTGCCGCTCTCGGTGATGCATGTTCATCTCCTTTATTCAATGCCCAGGTTGTGGCAGCAATTCGGGATGCTATCCCCATCATCCTCGACATCGCCTTCGAGTATGGGATTGAAGACCTGTTTACACAGTTGCCATTCAAGTGCAACAAATCTTCATTGGTTACCAAGTAATATTCTCAGTATGCGCACCGTATAGTATAGCTTACGTTGCCTCAAGCTTCATGGATGTCAACTGGCAGTACAACGACCCACCTAATCCTGCAGATGCTGCGATTGGACCCCAGGGCTACGATAACCATTTATACTACTCGTACGCACCTGATCATCTCTCATGTGTCCTTTTGCTCACGCGCACTTAAGATTCGGGGTAATGCGGTTCACGTGGCGTCTATTAATGATTGACTCACCTGGTTCTCCAGGGTGTTGCCGCTGCGAATCCGGACGCCTACTTGACAAGCGTGTGCAGTAAGCCATTCCGTGACGTTTCTCGGACGTATTGTTTACCCCGCCATATTCTCAGACCTGCAGCGTATCCAAAACGATACCGCCCTCGGTGACTCGCCTCTCTGGTTTGGCGAATGGGGACTTCCGACCCAATTCAACGCCACGGACGCGTTCCTCTACAAGTGGGCGGACGCGCAGAAATGGGCGTACAGCAAAGGTGCTGGATGGATTGTAAGTCATGGTCGTCTTTTACGCAAACCGAGACTGTCCCTTCTCAAACCGAAGTCGTGAACGACTGCTTTTTTTAGTTTTGGAACTTCAAGACTGAGATTTCGAGTCTGACAAACGGAACCGCGTTGGCTCGGCAATGGTATGTGGCAATAAAACCAAGCGTCTGGGCGTTTCCATGTCGACACACTGACGGATGACCCGATCCTGTTAGGTCCTATCTTGAGGCCGCTAAAATGGGATTCCTCACAAAGGATCCTTCCGCTTACAACGACCCCAACGTGTGCGCGCCGTACATCAACGGCACGAATAGCACGAGGTCATGAACGTGTCAGCCGGCGTTGCGCTTTAATGGATGCGGATGTTTGAACGCGGTTACCCCTTCAACTACTGGCTGTTCATTTTTTATACCTTTTGATCCTAGTCATGTGTTAAACTAGGCTTTTTGATACCTGATTCCCTACGCTCTTTTTTTTCTCATTTTCTCAAAATTTTCGGGGTGTTATACACAGGGCTCGTGATGATACCGTGTCACTCGTTATACAAGTACTATGAGGAGTTGTGGTTGAACGAACACGAGAAAGGCTGCAAAGCAAATGATGAGTCCCAACTCCGTCAACGTCCGGATGATCCAGCTATCAGAGAACTCACAGTCGACGAGCAATTTATCGTCAGTCAGGACGTAGATGCTGTTACGGATGCAGGAGGGTTGTGGACAGACACAACAGACGTTGGCCGCTCAAAGTCTTTCTCTGTTAGTACCTGCCCTTGAAGAATTTTGCCCATGTGCGTCTGTGTGAAGGGTCGCCCTCTATTCCGAATGGCAAGTAGCGCCCACACTGAAGGCAGCGGTGAACCTGAGAACCTGATTTCGTTTTCTTCGAAACTCCCAGGGATGTTGAACAGATTCCACCGGACCGCTCCCTTGTCTGGCGAATCTGTCGTGGGTACGTCGAGGAAATGACATAGCCGGAGGTATGATTGATAGTCTCTGAGATAGAGCTGCCCAACGAATATGTTGAGCTGGTCGATCAGAGCCCAAGGTGGAGTCCAGTCGGAGGGAAGGGGAGGGATAGAGTATAGTGTGAGATCGTCGGACGGTCTCATTCGCTGGGATGTGCGGGGTGCATACAAATGAAGGTGAACGTGTTCGCTCGCCCTGATGTATGGCATCAGGACATTGGCTTCGAATGGGCTCAGCAGAACGAGCAGCTGGTCGCGGTCCTTCAAATTTTTACGGGAGAGAATCCACTGGACAGGTCGAAGATACTGATCCAGGGTTCCTTGAGTGGACTCGGGTTTGACCGTCTTGCAGAAGTCTGCCGTCGCCAAGATGGATGAACTCCAGACGTCTGCATCGCGAGTGGCTGCAGAGCTCTTTTCGAGCGTCGTGAAGACGGGATGAAAAGCGCTGTTTGCGTGTGATAGAGGGATCTCGCCGGTGTTCACGAATTTGACGACGTCTGGATGGAGGGAATGTTCCATTGGTTCTGCATAGGGAGGTAGCTCCACCTCTCGTTCGCGCTCGCGCTCGCGGTTGACCTCCCGTTCCTGCTCCTCTTCCATCTGTGCATTAGGAAGTGATAGAACCCCGAGATCTTTACAGTGTTGCCGGATCTCTGGGTCCAGCATCGACAAGGTATTCGAGGCGTTTTTGGTTTCGCAAGGTGCATAGAGGTCGGCCAGCGACTTGAGCTCTGGCTGGAGCCATGCGTCCGACAGCTGATCCGGCCCGAGCTCATTATTGCAAAAACGGGACCAAGCGTCAGATCTCGATTTATGATTCATGCCTTGTTGTGCCCAGTAGGGAGCCCGCTGTTGTATATCGGTCCAGGTCTCGTGTATTGCCCAGCATAAAATGTCGATAGTGGTGATTCGAGCGTTCGGATCCTTTTTGCCGACCACAGCACGGATGTCTCGGTCAACCTCGAGCGGCGCAAAAAACATGACCGAGTGACCATGACCCAACTTGCGCATCCGCATGCAGCCTGAAAATCACAAACCATGAGACTGAGCGAACGAATCATGGCGCTAAACCGAACCTTGCGCTACACGATCTTTTGTGACCTTGGGACCCAATGTGACGGCTGCTCGTGACCCGATAGGGAGATTAACGTCGGTGCCCCTCGTGTGTGCATGGTCCAAATAGACAACACAACGATCTAAATGCTGGGAAAGCGGGGACGATAACATTGGTTGAGTAAAGCCGTTTGGTGTGAGTACCATCAATTCGTCATCCTCGTTGAAATAGATAGCGCCAGAAATATCACGTGCGATGTCAAGCCATGCTGTAGCAACTTGATGATTGGAAAAATCGAGGATCTGCGCTCCAACATCCAGCAAAACCCGAATTTTGGGCTCTTGCGTGGTTACCATTTGGAGAAACCTAAGCGTGGTCCGTCGTTCGCCACTGTCGTGAGTTACCATATAAAAGTTGTTTTCGGGCTGAAGAAGATATGCGAGAACCCTGGCATTGGTTCCCCGCTGGTGGTCGAGCTCGCGCTGAGCAATATACGTGGGTAACAACCATTGGCCGTCGTTCGTGCCCGAAAATCCTGATGCTTAGTTCAGCAACCGAATGGAATGACTTCAGGTTCACTCACCGGTTATAATCTTTTCCCGCCTCTCTGCTAAATCCCAGCTAGACCCAGATATTTTCCAAGGAAATTCTTTCGCTTCATTCGGGAACACCACTTGCGAAAGGTAGAAGTCTATGGTTGCTTTATTCCAAGCGAAAAGTGGGAATATGACCTTTTCCCATTGCTCCGATGCTTTAAGGTTGATCTCGCCGAGTGTCTGAAGCGAGTCCGGCACTGACTCGCTTGAATCATACTCGTTGACCCAAAGTGCATATTCTGTGGATGGGTCATCCTGGTTTAACAGAATCTCGAAAGAAAGTCTCAGCTGTTCCTCGCTGAGGCCGGCATAGTAATAAGATAGGCACGTAAAAATGATGGTGATATCTGGATGGCCAAACTGCGTGTTGGGTGCTGGAACGTCTTTGGCCCGATACGGCACGGCAAGCATTGTGGTGGCTGGTTTGTCGGGGTAAGGGTCGGAGTATCGGCTGCGTCGCGGCTGCGGGACAAGGCCATAGTCAACACGCCATCTCTGCTCAGCAAGAGCAAACAAGAGAATGTTGGACGCCAGGAGACCACGGAGAAGGAGTAGTCCACTCCAGAGATGACTCCGGAGAGAACACTTAGCGTACTCCTCTACCCTCTTGGCTGTATCGGGAACTTGGAGGACATTCTCGTCGAATATGAAACTCCGAATTGCACGGCGCAATGATGCAGAGATATGTTGAAAGTTGAAATTGGGAAGCCACCCAGCCATCACATCTTCCACAATCAATGACATCAGGTCTTGACCAACGTCGGAGACTCGCATGATGTAAACATGAGGAAACGATCCGGGTGGGCCACGTTCGTACTCCATGGAGTAAGGGGCATATTTTGAAAGGGAATCTGCATGCTTCTTCACAAGCCTAAGGACCTGCTGAGTGATCGTCCACCGATCAGGGTATCCGTCCATATGTTGCTGGAGACCGATCGTGTAAATCAGTTGGAACCGGGAATGAAGGACCTCATCGCTCTCGTCCAGGATATCTCGAACATGGCAATGCATCCATTTCTGAAGGCCCAGCCACCTGAATGCGCTGTCCGAAGCATCTTGTGTATCCCCACTGTGTTCGCCATGGTTATCAACATTAGTGGCGTCCTTTTCGCTTGAGTGGTTCCGCGAGTGGCTCAGCCATCGAAACATGGTACCCACAAGGCTGTCTTCTGGCAGCTAGGGTTCAGCAGTCAGCTGAATCAATGATTACCGAGATAATTATCCATGCTCACCGATTTGGGTGATAGGATGTGCCTGAAAACGAATTTATGAAGCTTCGGCAAAGGATCAGCCACATGTTTGCCTTTACGAATCTGTTCCTCCACGTTCATCAACTTGAGTGATACGACGTGCTCGGGCTGGACAAGTAAAATTCCATGCTCAACCATGCATTGAGACATGAGCTTGTGTAGATCATCAATTTGAAGGCTGATCACTTTGTTGTTATAGTACTCGGGGTTACGAGAGAAGGGCAGGTGGTATATTGGCCTGTCAGCGAGTCCGCCGAGGCGAGCAACGAGTGATTCGAACATTTGAACTGTCAGGGCTTTTGGGACAATAACACGAACGAGCTGTTTGCCGTCCGCGAGAGCGGCAGCAGCGATGGGAATGATCACAGATGATTTCCCTTCACCCATGTTGACCTGCATTACAGTGTTTTCCCCGGATTGTGGCGACATCATTTTCATCGCAATCTCTGCCTGAACGCGACGAATGAGAAAATTTCCTTGAACCTAGGGAGCAGTCTTAGTAGAGAAAAGTACTCGGACACCAGAAAAGTACCTGGATCAACAGCCAATCTGGGTACTCTTCAGGATTCCACCCGTCACACACCTCGCTCTCTAACTCCTTCGAAAACTCTTCTTCGAGACCGTTCAGAGCGAATCGGAGCAATCTCCGAGCACGCTGAAGCTCCAAGAGCAATAGAACTAATGATACCAAGCATTTCTTCCATTGTCCGGGGAGCTTGACTGTCGAGGTGGATGCTAAACGTCGCAAGAAAACATCTGCCGTAATCGGCGGCCATTGACCAAATCGATCGAGTATTTGCTCTTGCGTATCCATTGTTGGACCCAGGCTCTGCCTGACAGTGGCCAAGCCAGCCAAGTAGTTGACTCTGCACTCCGCATAGTACTTCTCGAGGGCCCCGATGGGATTATCTCCAGTGACCCTGTGAGTCATTCGAGGTTCTTTGCGTGCATGTTGTGCGCTGGTGTCAAGACGAGCAAGATATTCTCGTTGAAATGAGGAGTCGGTCCGAAGAGTGGAGAATAGTTGTTCCAATGCAGGGATGTCATATGACGATGTCCTGCTACCCTTGTGGCTGTCGCGTAGCAGAGTGCTACGGAGGGGTAGTTCTGGCGCCGGTCGGTTTGAAAGAAGCTGATCGAGCGTGATCTGCAAAGGTGTACGCTCATTGAGAATATATCGCGGAGACAAAACCGGGCATAGAGGAGTGGGTAGTCCAGGCTCTGTGAGGACACGCGTGAGATCCTCCTTGAGCTTGAAGTTGCGGTAACAGCTAGAAAATAGCTGTTGGAGGCTGATTGTTAAACTTGCCACATCCAAGTAAGGAGAATCCAACGAGGCCGTCGGAGGGGTATCAGATGGCCAATCGTTGAGCAAGTGTTTTACAGCACCATCGACAATATGCCTCTTCGACTCGGAGTCCAGATCCCAGCACTGTTCCTTGACGCAAGACATGCGAATATGATGCCGCAAGACCTTCTCGGTGGGACGATATCCATCCAAAATCACACAGCCAACATGAATCGGTAAATTCTCCGAACAGGACTGTGGTTGCTTAGCAAATGCCATGAGCATTGCGAGGAAGGCGGCCTGATGGCATGGTGAACAGTACGCCATCGTGGGAAGGAGGAATAGCAGCTGAAAGCGCTGACGAGTTCCCTCCCTCTTCTCCAGGACGTCGCATACCCTGGTCATCATCAGTGTCTGCACAAGATCGGAATTCGACCATGTTCTTGGACCGTCGGGCAGGGAGTGTTCGGTAGCAGTGTCCGCATGCATGTTGTTCAAGTTCCACAGTTCTATCCAGTTCGATATGATAGTATTCATAGTATGCACATTGATGGACCAGCGATAGACAGCAGATGCTGCAGTGGAGGCGACATCCTCAAGTTCCAAGTCCGACTCTGGGATCAAGTAGTCCAAGTCCTCATGGTCTTCCGACGAAGTCGGTCCAGTGGCATTCGAGTGAAATAGATACGCAGCTCGTCGTGCTGCGCGCTTTTCTGACGCATTCAACGAGACGATACGTTTATGTGCAGTTTTGTTCCAGTAATATTTATCCTGGATTTCCCGGTGTGCAGCATTGATTTGGGGATATTGGGTTGGAGTCCAAAGTTTGTCGAGAGCTTTGAGTTTCATGATTGACCGACACCCAGCTGACTGTAAGAGGCAAAGTGCTGCTTGAGCACCCGTTTTGCCTGTCAGTGGATCGGGCATATGGCAGCTAGTTGCGGTATGCAGACGGGCAAGATATCGCGTGCTCGTCAAGCTGCCATTCCCTGTCAAACAGCCCAGTTCGGTATCCACATTGTAGGTATGATAGGACAATAGTTCATTAGGTGGGGTAGGCAGTGGACCGTGACCGCGCCCGGAGTCGACCCAAACCCGATGATCGCCATGCTTTTCAGGAAATCCATTCGGTATGAGGACACGTCTTGGGATGAGTTCCTCTGGAAAGTGGGTTTTCTGCCGGAGGACAAGAAGGTTCTCTAAACCGAAAAATGTCCCTATACATCGATTCTCGTCGTAAACCATGTCCTTGAAGTCACGGGACTCTAATTCTCCTCGTTCATTGACAAAAAAGGACAATTCATGGTGGGGCAATGCAACAGACAATCGTAGCGCGGGTACACATCGGAAAGTGTCGATGGGGGACGTGGTGATTAGGGGATTAAGATTTTTGGACTGGGTATACGGATCTTTGTCAACGCCATTGAGACACTCAAAACACTGCGAAACCATTGCCCAGGTTGGGCTTCGGACGTCGACAAGGGCCTCACGACCTTTGTACATATGATATTGTCCAGATGTGCAGTCAATCCTCCAGTTCTCTGGCGATTGTTCCCAGAGCCGTTCGAGAGGGCGTATCTCGATGATCTTTGTGGATAGATCCAGCCAGTGAACATGACCAATGACGAGTGCTAGCGGAAGGTCTCGCCACAGTTTTACCCGAGGAATTAACTCGAGGATCTCATTCGTTTGATTACATTGCGCTCGAACCACCAGATTGGTACCTCGCAGCGAAAAGTGCACCTGCGCGTATTTGAACCATTATGGTTATGTCACGTAGGGTGGTACACATACCTTGTGTTTAGTTGTTGAGACTAGGGTTGTAAAATCCATTCCTGGGAGATTGGATGGTATGAGAAAGAAGCCTTGCTGCAAATAACGGTTAGGAACACTTGTTAATATCAGAAACTGCAACATGCACACACATCACGAAAGATTCGCTGGAATTTCGGTTCAGCCCTGAGCCCATGTGGCAATCCGCCTAATGGTTGACCATCGACTCGAAGCGCACCACAGAGCAGGTCAAGGTGCACTGTTTGCGATGCTTGGTCCCCGGTCACTTTATTTCTGCATGTAAGCCAACGAGCGTTCGGATGCTGCAGCTGCTGCCATCTGTGTGCACTCGGTTTGTGGCTGGCGAAGATCTTGGCAACCGCAAGGTCGATTCCATAGTCCGATGCATCCACGAGGATTACATCCCTCAAGATTTCTTCGAGAGAAAGAGCGAGGCGACGGTCTCGTTCAAAAAGTAGTTCTGAGTAACTGCTATGAATAACTGAAGAATTGGAGTCAGCTGAGTTTAGAGGGTGCTCGACATTCGGGAATTAGACATACATGCAGGATGAGGGCAGAGTGTGTGTATTAACAGGGCACAAGAAAGCATGGCATCGATATCCTCTGCAGAATGGAAGAGCTTGTGGAAAGTAGCAGGGTCAACATCAAACGTGCTTCGACAAGTGGCAGCCATGTCCTGCAAGCGACTGCTGCGTTCTTCATCCATAGGTGCCTTCGTCAGGTTATATGATAGCTCTTGCACCCAGTTAAACGTTTTTCTGCGCACACTTCGAAGAAGTGCAATGACTCGCTCCGAGATGTGTTCACTGGGGTTCGATACAAGCACGCGAGTGAGCAACAAAGAAATGGTACTCATTATCACCCCGTCGATCAAGCCAACTCCAGCATCCAAGCTGTCGAGCTCGTCCAGAAGAGCATTGCAAAAGGAGGACTCTTGAAGCTCTTGATGCCAGAGCCACACTCCTGTATTCAAATCAAGCGGTCCAACTTGAAAGGCTGCCTGGGCCAAGAGAAAATGAACATCGTGACGATGGAGGTTGAGAGATCTACTGCGCAGCCCCCTCAGGATGTTGGGCCACTGGAGCGAGCCACCGCCCCGCAAGTTTCCAAACGCGATGAATTCGTCGAGGGAGAGATCTACAGGACAGCGCGCTTGAGCAGCCAAGATGTTATTGAAAGTGTGAGAGGTAGAATATACATAGTAGTGCAGAGAGAGGTTTTCAAGCATGAAATCCCCGATATCACCGGGCAGGGGCATTTCTTGCCATATTGAGAGACGGTCCCTTGGGACGTGCAGCGGTTGCCCCCGTGATGGGGCACCTCGACTCGGCCCGGGTATGGGGTGTTGGACCGCATAACGTAATGTCGGGTTGCTTCGAGATTGTCCTGGATAAAAATAGACGAAGTGGATCTGGAAGGAGATCGGTGGCCCTTCGCGGTGGACAAAGTAGGGCTGCAATGCAGGAATACGCGCAAGGAGATTATCCTCTTTTTCTGCATCGAGCACGCTAGATTGATGAATGGGGTAGTGCACATAATGCAGAATGCGGGAAGCGGCGGAACGCCAGGTACGAAGGGACGCCGGGCATTGTAGTTCGAAGATGACAACTTTTGCATGTAACGGCGAGGCGGGCAATGGTGACTGGGAAGGCTCTGCACCATCAGCTAGGCGTCGCCCGGTGCGTGCGAGACTGGCAACTTCCCCCTGCAGGCCGACACGTCCAGTGATCATTTCCATCGCGTCGTGTTCGATGCGGGCTTTGACATGCTGAAGATGTGGGGATTGGTCATAATAGCGGACAGGGAAACTGTCTTCTGTGAATTCGTTCGAAAGTACAGACCATCCCGGACATGACCGAGACTGGCGCACAGAGAGGTACTGGTATGCACGTGCAAGACGATGGAGGCTTGTTGTCTTGCGCAGGAGCAGCTTTTCCAGGAGAGATATCGGGATCTCGGGGGAATAGTCGGCGAGCATGGGAATCTGTCCCACAACCAGCTTGTCGAGTGCGACAAAAAGCTCGATTGCAGTCAGAAGGATGGTGGATTTATCTTCCGGATTGCCGCGCAAACGATCGGTGTAAGCCTTTGCTATGTATTTATCCATCAGGATCTCAAGCTGTGCGCATGCCTCCTCCATATTCGTGACGCGGGAAAACCAATCATCGATGCCCTGCCCAACCGATTGCTCGACGTCATAGAGAGTAAGGTCAGGGTCGGCATCATATCCCTGCTCAAAGAAGGACCCATTCGATGACAAGAAATCATCAATGGTGCCGCGGCGATGATGGTTTGGATGGAAAGGAGTACGGGGGGGTTCATCTCGAGGATTCGCAAGAGCGTTGCGAATGTATTCATGACTGTCCTGGAGCGAGAGCTGTGTGTCCCTTTTGAGTTCATCCTGGGATGGATTTCGAAATAGAGATGGGCGGGTACTCAGTTGCATCCACCTGTTGTCAAGAATCTCTCGAAGACAAGCGCATGTCTTCAGCGCCATTTCAGAGAGCCAGTCAGGGGTAGAGGTACCAAGCTTGCTCGAACGTCGGAAGATTTTGGATGACATCAAATGAAGTAAATCGCTGGAAAGATTTGTATTGTCTGTATTCTTTGCAAGGGTGCATATGAGGAACAGCATGAATCGTTTGTAGGAAGCACGTCCAGGAGGAGAACGATCGACAGACATCTGGATCGCGACCCTGATGAGAAGCCAAAGAGACGAGCGACGCCAAATAACCTCCGTTAATTCATCGTCATTCTCCCGTCGGACAACAACATCGTCACGAACACGCTTAGTGATGCGAGAGACGACATCAGCAGTGCGACCAACACCTCGCAAGATGCCAGTCAGCAGTGCGGTAATATATTGCGAACGACCGGGGGGAGGGGAGGGAAAGTCATAGTCGACGGCATTAGGGCGAGACAGAAAATTGGCGAGCTCGAATTGAAAGTCCTCATCGTCAAACACTTCATTCGGTGTCTCGACGGCCGACCAGGGATACGAACATATCAGAAACCCCGGCGTCTTCTCTGCGACATCACTGCTTGGGGACACCTCGAATGACTCAAATAGCGTATTGTTATCCCGCTTCGTGAGGACAACCGCAGCATTTTGAGGTCGGATGAAAAACACAAGAATATCTATAAATTGTCAGCACGGATCTATAAAGAACCTGTGAGCGTACCTCCTGTCTGCATCCCACGCAGCTGGGAGATGACGTGGTCTTTCTCCAGGTGCTCTGACTGGATGGAAGCTTGCAAGTTGTCCAACATCCTTGTGATACGATGCCACTGAGGCTCAGAGGTTCCTTCGACGTGTGCGCTATAAGCATGGGCAGCAACACACATTGTACGAGCTAGTGAAAGATCCTTCTCCAAGGTATAATCGTTGTCGCGGGGAAGCTCCACAGGGAAAAACACATGGGTAACAACATAATGAAATGATGCAGGAGTGTGGACGAATGCCGATGAGCTCGTCGTTTCAAGATCTGAGTTATCAATGGTAGACGTGATAGGTGTGGGAGTATGGACGAACGCCGATGAGCTCGTCGTTTCAAGATCCAAGTCATCAGTGGTGGACGTGGTGGACATGGTGTTAGGGAGGGATTAGGTTACCGAAGCTCAAACTTGAAAGCAAACAAGACTAGCACTGGCTAGGACTCCCCCGGAACTGTCACTAAATAAGTCACCAGACTAGAAACACATTCCATCATTGTATTCATAGTCCATTACACCACACCCATATTACATGCTAATAAAAAATGCCCCGAGAGAACATTAAATACGAGAATACCATAAAGGTGTGTCTAATCAATGATGCTCAGCTCCCTGGTACGTGTCTTTGCGAATTCATCCTTGTATGTGTTCCAGATTCTGTGAGAGTCGAGTCAGGGGATGTGATGAGAGGCCGCATCGAAGAATCGGACAGACCGGGTTAGCTCTTCGATATAGAGCATCTGCACCCGAGTCAATTCCTCGATCGACGGCCGATCACATTGTTGGATATGTATTGGCCGACCAACTTTTGACGTCAGAATCTGAAGGTGGAAGATTTAGAAGTCACGGAACGACTCACTAACTGATACGATCCTCCGACGATAGGGCATTAGTCCCAAGTTATCTATGAATGGGAGATGCAGAAGCAGTTCATCAACCAGAAGCCAGCTGTAGGAGATCGCATAAGGCGTACAATTTAATAATCCACGTCCGTGGAACAGGGGGAGGGTGAATCCGAACATGCTTTGGAACTTCTTTTGCAAAGCGTAAACAGTGGTCCCCCTTTCATTCGGCATCTGCTCGTAGATCTAGATGAATAATAGTGTTAATACGATACCAGTTCCAATCAAACTTAGAATCCGTACATCGTTTTCACCGAAGGAAAACACCGGTACCAAGTCAGCACTGAACAGCACGGACATGAATGAGGCGAGGATAGCGTGATTTCTGGAAGTAATCTGACGTACCCATGCTGAATCGCGACCTTTATGAATCCCAGCCTGCGAGTTTAAAGTATGAGCATTAGGGTTAGTATTAGCTATCTTGATTTACCTCCTTCTCAACGTCAGGTCTGCCGTACCTGGGCGAGCACTCAAGCTTTCTGCAGCACCGCCGACTACGATAGCAATGGCCTGTCCTGCGCCACGTTTCAAAATGTTCGAGCACGATCGCTTGGAAACACTGCTGATCCCAAGGGCCATGAGGACCTCGCGATATAAGGGTACGTTGAAGTTATTTGTGAGTGTAAGGAGGTGAGGTTGTATCCCTGGATATGCGAGGGAAAACCCTGTAGCTAATTGCCCCATTCTCAGTACGTGGCTTTACAAGGGGATGGTAGAGTGACCTTCTGTTGCGAAAGTGGCCATTGCACCCCTGTGAGAGCATATTGAAAGAGAGTTTGTTAACGAAAATCAATCCCTTACATTCCTATGATTCCTAGAGTTGAACGGGTTAGACACAGACTGGGGAGATCAATGCAATTCAAGACGAACCATGTGGATGATAACCAAACACATATGGTCGGTCTGCTGGTAAATCACTTTCCTTTACAAAACCTTTAGACCAAATGATTAAAGACCCGGGGGATGCTCAACCCACCTTCATTAATCTGGACATGTTGCATATGACAATTTAGGACTGAAGCGTGACATGCTTTTGGACACGTACGACGCAGGGTAGTAGTCCGCAAAGTACTGCCATATCTTCAAAGAACGGAACCACGGGCTCAGCCTCGTGCCATGTTCTGGACATTTGTCGATCCAGTGCATCCATGCAACATAAATAGCAAGGAACGGCCAGAGGGCTGGAAACGAACTTGAGAGCATACAAGGTGAGTCAAATACCTATGCAAGAAAGCAACCTCGCACCATAGAATTAGAAAGAGGAAGATAGAATTAACAAGTAAAGTGGACCAGGCGGCGACCGCCATCGTCTGCAATCTGCGTCTCCGGGGTATCTTAGTCGGTACAAAACTAAAAGTAGACGCTTCAGTATTCGGATGAACCATGGTTTCGGTGTGCGAGCGAGCAAAAATACGACACGAAAGAAACTCAACTCGATTGATGCATGTAGGGCGGCCACAGGGCGCAAGGGCGAAGAGGTTAATTTGGATAATCTCTCACGTAACGCAGAAGAAGACAGCGTTCGCGTTGATGCCGTCAATGGGTGACTGTGGTCCATCTTTGGCTGTATCACGGTGCCGACCGCTTGAGAATGAGAACTGAGTGTCACAGTACTGTTGGAGAGGGCGACCACGGCGCTGGATAGATGGTATATCCGGTTTCACCTGTCTGTCTGCCAGACCCATCATTGCTTTCCTTTAATGGCAAAAGACACGTGACTCCATTCTGCAAACCGCCCTCAGGGGTCAATAAAATATTTTTAGTATTGGGCTGGACTGGATCTAGACCTCAGCGTCTTTCGGGGGTCTGGCGTGGACCCCGTTAACAGGGTGCTTAAGGGCCAAGACGATCAATATGATGCTCTCCAAAATATGTCAAGCATCGTGAATGTTTTCGTAGTTTCCCCGGACACGCGATCCGAGCGGCGGTTTGACCTCCACATCACCGTCCAACAGCTCAAGGTTCTTTTTATCTTCCTGCTCTATCAACTTGACCTATTCGCATCCCATACACAGACAAAACTCGAGCTCATCACCGGGATCCCGGTCCAAAACCAACGTATTTCGATACAAAATGACCAAGGCGAGACGATCACGCAGCTTTCAGATGATACCAATCAACTGGGCTTTTACGGGTTGACGGCGTTACAAACGTTGAATGTAAGATCGATCGTCGCGTCCATGACCCGCTTGACACAATCGATGTGTCTATACCGCAGGTGATCGATACGAATCCAGCCACCTCGTTCACTGGACAACTTTCCGACGTATCCCAAGTAGAGAAATTTGAGCTGAGCGATGACGCATACGCGAAAAGGACAGGTTGTCAAGGACATACCGCGAGATTGTGTCGTACATTGTTCATGTCTGCTCTCTTCTAGATTCCGTATTGGCGTACAAGCAACGGCACAAAGTGGGCCGATTCGCCCCACCGTCAGAAGCCGTCCCCGTACCTGCTACTCATGCAGACATAACGATTGGCACACGTTGTCAAGTCGAATCGACTGAGGAAGGGCTCCATAAACGCGGTACGGTGCGTTTCGTAGGCCAAACGACCTTCGCAAAGGCGGGTGTTTGGGTCGGTATCGAATACGATGAGCCGATTGGGCGGAATGATGGATCGTGCGTTATCCCCTTTAGGTTGTCATCTCATTGATTGAATCATCATGACATATTTTATGTAGAGTCCAAGGAGAGCGGTATTTTACTTGTCGACCAAACTATGGGGTCTTCG
>JBBPNR010000677.1:0-18666 GCA_038091015.1 Boletus vermiculosoides
TGTAGCCAAGAGTATGTACTATTTATGACTCCACCAAAGCCAAGTGGAATTCCCACACTGTGTGGTGGTGCGCTTCACACACCACATCATGTCTTGGTATGGAAAGGGTTTTTGAAGTCACTGTATGAAAACAGTGCTAGTCTGCATTCCAACATGCAGTAGATATACAGTCTTGATCATCCATAAAAAAGATTAGAAAGCTAAAATGAATGGAGGACAAGTGAATGGTGGTAGAAAGGTGACTGAAGACAGCTGTTATAGCACATCTACTATCTATATGTTGCATATCAGCTGTTCCAACAGCGTGTCCTCCTGCACCTGGACAGTAATCATACTCTCCGCAGCCACTCTCCTGTACTCTGCCACATTTTGGTGTGTTGGCATGAACAACAGCACCCCGAATGGTTGTTGCAGTCAAGCAATCAGTTGGAGTACTTGTATCTGCCTTCTTGCTGGCAATGCAGGTGAATGGGATAAAAGAGATGCTATGCCTCTAGGTGTGGCAAGCTGTGCACCAAACATTTGCCTCCCCACAGGTGATGCAGGTGAAGGGGATAAGAGAGATGCTGCATCTTGAGGTGTGATGGCCCATGCACTGAATGGCTGACCAATGCAAGCAAAGAAGCACAATTCTTAAGATTGCTGCGCTGCCAATGTGATATTGGCAGGACCAGAGGGCAATAATAAAACATCTGGCAAGGAAGATTGGTCATTTGTATTCTCAGTAATTGTCTCCATGATACTTCCAATGGGGCATTGGTCGGATAGGAAGTCAATCCAAGGGTGAACAAGAATCAGAGATCTAATTGAGAAAGATTTTTGGTAGTCTGAATCTCTACAATGCTAAGGCAGTCTGTCTTTGCCCAAAACACAGGTTCCAATGCTGATACACACCCAGGGTGGAAAGTGAGACATGGAAACTTCATCCGTTGACCTGTAAATGATGGTACAGGGAGCTTGTCAAGGCAGTCATATAATTTCATGGCTAGGGTGAGATTGAGTGAGGCATGCAATCCAGCAGTGATCACATCCATTTGGCCACTTTTGATACCCAGTGGAATGTGTGTTGACAGCAGCTGGCTAAACACATTAATATTAGCAGGGAGGCTGCTGTTGAAGCTTCCAGATCTCCCTGTCCATGCAAGGATGCTCATGTCTCCTGAGCTTGTGAGTAGCTGTGCTGAGAGTTGCCCAAGTGCCTGATCCCTCTCCCCATATATGATTAGCATAGAGATGGAAAATATGCTGAGTAATGAATATGCTGCATTCTCAATGAGGGTAGTCTGTCATTGTGAAGCTAGACACAACTTGTCTCATGTGTTGTCTAAGCCAGGTTGGAGTGCCATTAATGCTCATGCTGAGACACCAGTTGCTTCCTCCATCTCCAAGATGATCTCTGGCGACTCCTTGTGGTTGGGAATGTCAAGGCTCAGGTACAGGATCCAGTCATCATTGTAGAATCGGACCACCTTTGATGCATAATACCCCTGGTATGTCCAGGCCTGACTGTTCCAAATGCTTCTAATGAGATCACCATGCCATGATGGAGATCAAATGTCACATAGGTGGACAATGGTCATGGTGGAACCCTGATACCACTTGAATATGGTGACCAATGCTTTTTGGAGTACAAAGTCATCTGCCCTGTTGATACAGCATGTATCACTCCATGCCCAATGCAACCCAGCATCCCACACAATCTTGCAAAACATTTGCAGTTTGTTGTGGGTGGGTGATTCCTTGAAATCATATACCACAATGTGTATGACTTTGTCAAACAGGGGTTCATTATCTTCCCACTTGTGAGAAAACATGGCATAATGATAGTACTGTGTAACATTGCACTCAATGTGGGTGTGGTTGATCCGAGTTGTCATGGATGACAACAACTCTTTGAAAAGTGAAAGTGATTTGAATGTGGCAGCTTGTTCTGACTTGTTGAGAAGGTGACCAGAGATGGTATTGATGAGTACATGTGGTGATTCATGGATGGCATCCTGAACAGCCCTGTGAATCCTCACTTTCATCTCTCCTGGACTTATGTACTGGCAATGACAGTCTAGGGTACAAGATCAGTGAATAAACATCGGGACAATGTTGTCATGCTCACCATGAACATGCAGATCAGGTGACTGCAACATCTTTGAGAGCATTGTCTTGAATGCATCTATTGCATCTTTGTATTTTCCTATCTTGTGCAAAGCTGCATGCTTCCTCTCATAGCCCCAAGGGGATGATGGATCAAGTGTGGTCACCTAGCGATGATGTCATCGATGAAGACAATTTGCATGAGACAAAGAAGACACACTCTGTCCACGTTATTTAATGCATCCTCCCACAAACCCTTGGCCAAGTACACCTTGCTTCACTTGATAAAGAGATCTGGTTGTGTGGCTGGATCAAGG
Organism: Boletus vermiculosoides; assembly: GCA_038091015.1. Classification (NCBI taxonomy): domain Eukaryota; kingdom Fungi; phylum Basidiomycota; class Agaricomycetes; order Boletales; family Boletaceae; genus Boletus; species Boletus vermiculosoides. The sequence continues at coordinate 2,406 of JBBPNR010000677.1, forward strand.
GACAGTATGGCTGAATAATGGGAGATGGCATCATTGTGCTGTTCAGCACTCATTGTAGCATCCCCAACACCCTCCAGCGTCCCTGAGCAATAACATCTGAAGTCTAACATACAACAATCACAAATGACAACACCAACTTGGTATGCAGAGGTACTCACCAAGGACCCATTCTGCCATTTCACCATGCACAGTTATCTGCTCTGCTAATCCATCCACCACTTGGCAAAAACACTCAATGGCACTTAGTATATAGTTGATCGTCTCAAGGTGTTCACATATGACCTGATAAATTATGAACCTCAGAACTGTGAACTCCAGATCAAGAGTGTCAGGCCCATGAGGGATATAAGGAAAAGAAAATACTCACATCAACAGTAGCAACCAAGGCATTCTTCCAATTGTGACTTGCCAACATTGATTTTGCCCACTCTCTCAAGAGCAGTGTGGGGGTTGCTGAATTGAGACTTGTATGGAGCATCATCACACTGTTGCTTCTTGGATCAGAGAAGTACATATCAGCAGGTGAAATCTGCAGAGAACTGTCAAATCCACAATGATCAAACCAGGGGAGGGTAAACTCATCAAAAATGCACCTGGTAATGGGTCTGCTTGTATAGATCTTTTCACAAAAGGTATTTAACATTTTGAGGAAAGATTCACCTCCCTCCTTCACATGACCTGCTGTATACAAGGCTTCACAAAGATGTTGTCAAATCGTGATGTAGAGATCATCAAACTTCCAACCAGATATCAAACAAAATGAGTCTATATATTGCAGGATAGTCAGATCAAAGCTCACCAATGAGATCACCAGAAGTGGTTGACCATTATGGAATCCCATTTGGGTCTGTGCACACTCAAACAATTTCATTGTGCCTTTATAGTTGCCACTCTCCATGCACAAATTTCCAGTGAGAACATACACGTATGCCTGCTAGATATGTCAGTGGTAAGGTTGCCATCTTGAGCATGATGCACCTGCCTGGACAATGTAGTATATTGAGTTGAAGGGAAGTGTAGTGATGAGGTTGTCTAAGTGGGATATTGCATTCTCATGTTCACCGGCCATGAATATGATGATGGCCTAACCAGTATGAGCAGCTGAGGGGTAACCAAGCTTGCCAAGGTGAAATACACACCTTTATGAGAAGGAGAAAGTTAACATGAGTTGAATGGCAGTGTGTGAATGTGATGTTGCATGCCTGATATGTGGCATGTCTTTCCTCCTTGCTGACAAGTACTACACTCTTTGCAACATAACCAATGACAGAGGGTTGTATTTCAATGGCCTTGGTGCAGATTAGTGTCAGCATGCAGGAAAGCAAAGGAGAGAAAACCTCTGTGGCATCATTGATCGCTGTGTCCCACTGTTCCAAATGAGCTCTGATGAGCACTCAACTAGTGAATACATGATTCCTCAGATGTGGAGAACTAGCAAGTGCTTGGGTTAATAATGCATCCATGCTGACAGGCTGATCATTTTTCCATGAGTCAAGTGCAGCATTGTTGATACAGATTTCTGGTTCCTGGAATGTGGTGGATTGAATAAAAGACAAGCCAAGAAAGGTGGATTGGCAGTACAGTTGTTCAGATGTGCCTTAATCTAATAGTACACAATACTCACCATAATGCAGAATAGGTTTCTGAGGCAAGCTTCTACCCACTGACACTTCGAGTGTGAGGGCTACATCCTAGGGCAATATGGGAATGGATAAATCCAAGTGGCCATACACCAATTCTAACCCTGCAAACTTTAGTTCCCTCACATTCTCAGCAATGGCTGGTGTAAAACATTTGTAAACAATGTCAGCCACAGCAATTGGAAAGGTGGAACATGAATAAAAATACAATACATTGAACTTAGGGTTATAAAATATATGATATATATATACTATCTGCTTGCTGAATCATGTGTTGGGCTCATGGCATGCAGCATGAAAGATTTGTTTGCAAAACCTCATCATGATGGGGGACAACATTTTTGAGATTGTGGTGCAGACCCTTTAGCATCACAGTGTTACACTCTCAGATTTTTGCCTAGATTTACTTGCCTTACCAGCTTATAACAGGCACCCTGTAGCGATTGACTTGCTTTCTTGAAGTGGTGATCTCTTCACAGCCCTTGTCAACCATCCTTCACTGGAAATAGACCATCAGTTAGACAAACAAGCATGTGGGTTCATCACCCAGGGTTACCTTGCTGAAATAAAGCATGTTGCTGCTGAGGAATCTGGTTGGCATTTCAGAGTCCATCACTCAACACTAAAGCAATTTGAGGAGTTCAGTTTGGAGAATATGGGCCAAGAATTAGAGTGAGAAGCACCCAAACTCTGGCACCTATTGGATGAACTGCTAGGCAGATGCGGAGATACCATGGATCATAACCAAGAGATCAATGGTGATACTGGTATGGTCATGGATGATGACACCTATTGGAATGAAGTGGGGGAGATGGACTCACTGCAGATGGAGGGCCACAGTTGACAGCAACCGACAAGCAGAAGATGTGGTACATGGCCACCCTTCATATTGTAGGTAGCCAATTGACTCTAGAGCAGCACACTCAAAATGAAATCAGCAAAGAATCATCATATTCAGCATTATCATGAATGGTACAAACCAGAAAGCAAATGCTTTACCAAGTGTTCTCGGATTTTTCTTTCAGTCAATACATGTACCACAGAAAGTGATAGAAACACTGGCATAGATTGGAATTTCAATTTCAAACAAGTCAATCACAGCAGCAACTCATTCACTATCAGCTGAATCACAACACAACCTTCGGTCCCTTGGCCAGTCTGTTCTGGCATCATATGCATACAATAACTTTGATGTGGACCTGAAATTGCAAGTCTCAGTTGTCAAAAAGTCAACTACCTCATTGAAGCACCTTACATTGGGTCTGCTGTTCCCTCTGGTCCATGGCGTGACTGTTAACAACATGAAATGCTCATCAGAGCTATGAAAAAAGTCATCAGTCAATCCAGATGCCAAAAAAGATGATCTACCACATGCATGAACATGGAGAGACTTGCTCAAGCTTCACTCCAAGCCACCTACTGCATCACCTTCTGGTCCCTTTCTCCTCTGTCGAGATCATTTCAATTCATGGGTGTTCTTAACCGATCTCTGCATCCATGGACTCACCTACTTCCATCAATTCAAGTCAATTCTTTGAGAACCTGAAGCGGTGGAACAGATACCATTGATTCAAACCCCCTTGACAGCTGCCCAAGCAATGGACATCAACAACTCCACAGTTAGTGGAAATATTTGTGCTGTTGTCGAACTACTTGAACAAGGGGGTATTTATGATTCTGCCGATCCTTCCTTTGAAGACTCTGGGTCTCCAGACCTTTCAGAATACATTGTCCTTATTCATGGTGACCTAGGAACTGGTGAACATCTTCAGGCTGTGCAGATATGACAGTCTATTGAAGCCACGCCTTGGGACCACTTCCAACATGTCATCTTCATTCTGGGGCTGTTCCACCTCAAGATGGCATGTGCAAATGCAATCTGGCAGTGTTTCATACATCCACTTGCCACAAGGGAGGATGAAACAAGCTTGATGCGCAATGTTTCACAGCTTCAACCCAAGGAAACTGGCATCTATGCCTTGAAATCAGGTTTCTGCTAAATGCACCAGCTAATTGGTCACACTGGTGTCATGTGATGACTTGACTCTTGGTGCACACACATTCAAAAAAAGAATAGTCAGTGGACCTCCCTTGAGGCATTTGCTGCTTCGCAACCCTGCCTCGATGACCTACAAACATTAGCAAATGAGTTAGTGCTTGAATACATCACATCTCACCAACTCTATAGCTTGCGAACCAAGGAACCATATCAGTGGGACATGCAGTTCAAAAATGCACTGCTATTGAATAAATACTTTCTTCTTTATGAAGAGCTCTCATATGCAATGAATATCAGTGACATCAGCTGGCTGGAGACTTGTATTGTGTCATGGATCCTACTTTTGAAAGCCCTTGGCAAGCATAAATATGCAATGCACATGGCAAGCTTTCTGCTTAATGTACACTTTATATACCTGCTGGGTCTTAGGTGAGTGAGCATGCAAACCATGACAATGAAAACTTACTTTTTGGTTCTGTGTAGACATGTGGTGTGTTATCACATCCTCATCAATCCTACAGGCCAGGATAAAAAGTGGCAGGGTGTTGATTGGTGTGTCGAGCTGAATAACCTGTACACAAAGGTAAGTGTGTGGATACAGGCTCTGGAAGGGTTGTAAAGCTGACAATGCAGCTGGCAGGTCAAGAATGGCAGAAAGGGATCCAACTGTATGGTAAAATGAATCCTCCTTGAGTCACCACTTGTCCAAGCATACCATAACATCCAGGCTACCATACAGAAGAATTTTCTACATACCCATCTCACAATGAAGCATGCTGATCCAGATATGATGAAGACATTTATAAAGCTAGCAAATGTATTAGCGGCACACTTGCCACATATAATAACATTGGATAGGAAAACTAGGCATGAAATTCCGGACCTGATGGACAAAGGATGGGTGATGATGGAAAAGGGGGAAGAGTCTAATGATGATGGGGGATTAGGAGATGGGTGCAAGAGTGGTAGAGCAGAGCTAGATGATATCTTAGCAGAGTTGGTGGGGTGAATCCTCAACTATGTTGTGTAGGCTATTTCAGTCAGTGGTGCACCTTGGAGAATAAAGCAGTTATGATGACTCACCGTACTAGTAGAAATGTTCTCCTTTGATGTGCCTTGGACAAGTCAAGAAGGGTGGTTTGGACAGATCTGGTTTTGAGCTGGTTAATTAGGTTAGAGGGAATGAACAAGGAGAGCATTGTTGAAGAGGTGACTTACCATTATGTCACTCATGGCCACATGCTCCACACTTGTGCTAATGCTTTGGGGTGGTTGTTGAATTGGATATACAGGCAGTGGGGGAAGTGGATGTATTGATATGATCTGATAATGGTTGAAGTGGAGTGGAACAAAACAGGGTGGGAAGTGGGGCGCCGTGCTTTTCAATTAACTCCAAAATTTCCAGGCCATATTGTTCAGCATCAGCCCATGTCATCTCATGTTTCAAGTCCTGGATTCCCCTGATTTTATGGTGATGTGAACAGTCAACAACATGCTTGAAAGTGGCATTGGTCATGATCAAGCATGGGCCATGGTTATGGAGGTTGGCCCATCCATATATGTACAGCAATTGTCTTGGTCTCATGCCAGGCATTGAGGGTGTTGCAAAGAGCCATATTGAGATGACTGTGTAAGTAGTTGGGGATGCAAGAGTGTTGGGGCAATATGGGAAGTTTGGGAGCATTGTACTCAAAATGGAGGAATTTGGAGGGACTGTGGAGGTCACAGCATACAGAGGGCAAGGGAATCCAGCAGCGCAAGCAACCCTCAGGATTATTCAGGTTGCACTCAACATGGTTGGAGTCAAGAGGAAGAGAAGCCATGTCAGTAACATGCAATGTGATCATGTGAACACTCACCTGATCCAGCATTGTCAAAATAAACATCAAATAGCTTCCTTCTACAAATTAATCCTGAACATGTTGCAGCATTAATAAGATAGTCCATCCCCATGTCAATGTCTCTTCTCCATCGCTTCTCTCCTCGTTCTGTCTGCTGCTTGGATTTCAATGCTTCCACTATGGCATCAACCCACAGACTACCACTTGGCATGCACAAGGTAGGCTCAGTGTCCTCCTTGTCCCTGGGCCTTGGTTCCTGGTCAGAGCCTTCTTAATCCACTGCCACAGTGTTTCCACCATTGTAAGAGTTGATTGCCATTCCTGATGTTGCCTGCACCTGGTGGTGCGATTCCTGTGATGCATCACCTGTAAGTTTCAACCACTTTGCTCCCCTTGATGAAGTAACTGATGTTGTGGCCTTGTGCTTATGCTGCTCCTTTTGTGCCTCTTTAGCCACCTGTTCATCATCAAAGTAATATTTTTTCACAAATAAAATGGCCGTTCTGCTAAGATCTTTGTTTTGTGCAGCACACCCAAATCTTTGCCACAAAGTAGAGAGCTTGCAAGTTGCACGCCATTGGACAACAAGCTTGATATCAGAAACATCCATCCCCTAGAAAGAGTTGTGAGTAGGCCTTTACATAGCCAACTGTTCTCACCATTTTGAAGGACTTCATCATGCAATAACCCCATGTTTCTCCATTTCAGAGGTTTTCAAGCTCCCATTCTTTGTAAGTGGTAGTCATGTCAGTGTTAAACCATTTGACTTTGTCTTGTAGCTGAAGTGGAAGTTGTCGTTGAAGAAATGTCGCAGCTTGTATGGCCTGTTGAATGTTGTTAAAGAAAACTAGGAACTTTGGAGGTGGTGAATCCCCATCCTTCCAGTCATCCAGTATCAGAAAGCTGAGGTCAGCATAACTGTCCAGTGAGTATCTGATTTTTTTGACACCAATTTTGATGTTTGGGCAGTCACTTGACTGCTGATTTGATTTGATTTTGTCAGTGTGCATGTGTAAGAGCCAGTAGATTGTGGTTAGTGCGTCCTTGGTAAGAGTTGTGGAAGTGATCATGATTAGGACTGTGGTTGGGAGGATATAGCGAAGCTGACCAAGTTCCTTGTATTCTGGTCGGAAATCCCCCCAATCACAGATACAGTGAGCTTCATCTATAATGATGCTGATGATTTGTGTGCTGAACAGCAGATCTTTAAACAGCTTTTCAAAACTGCTGTCTGGCTTCATAATCTGCTCAGGGCTAACTATAATAGTGCAGTACTGGAATTCCCAGATGGCCTGCCACCAAGAGTAAGCCCCTTTGTGGTCAATCTTGTAATGAGGAATCACTCATGGCAATATTTACATGGCTAGCAGTCTCAGAATTTATTGCTATGGCTTGTATAGTGGCTTTAGTGAGCACTTGGGCATTTTGCTTTCCGAGCAGATTTAAAGGGGTAATAACTATCTGAACTCCACCCATATGGAACAGCAGGGGTATCCAGAAGGTGAGAGTTTTGCCTATGCCAGTCCTGGCCATGCAGATGACATCATGTCCCCTCAGTACAGCATGTGCAATCTTCAGCTGCCAGAGACATGGTCGGACACCAAACCTCTGCTGTGTACATTCTTGGATCTCGGAGAGTGACAGTAGTTGTTGCTGAGCTTCCTGATTGGGCAGTGAGGAAGTCATGCAGATGACGCATGCACAAAGGGCCTCCAGATCAAGAAACTGCTGTCCATCCAAATGGCTAACTAATTCATATATATATCATATGTACATATGTTTTATAACCCTAAGTTCAGTGTATCATAATTTTATTCATGTTCTGCCTTTCCAATCACTGTGGCTGATGTTGTTTACAAATGTTTTACACCAGCCGTTGCTGAGAGTGTGAGGGAACTAAAGTTTGCAGGGTTAGAATTGGTGTATAGCCACTTGGATTTATCCATTCCCATATTGCCCTAGGATGTAGCCCTCACACTCAAAGCGTCGGTGGGTAGGAGCCTGTTTCTGAGGGTGATTTTCCCATCCTCTCCACCAATTGTGAGAAGCCAGTCATTTGGAGAGAATGCAAGTAAGCAGATGTCTTGAGCATGTTGGATGAGACCAAGCTGTGTATGTGATGACATGTCCCAAAATGCAACAGTATGCTTGACAGAGTGTGATGAAAATTTCATGTTGTGGCAGAGCAATGCACAAAGACCAGTTGGCATCTGGAACTGGCCATTCCAAGACTGTTGAACTGGTGGATGCTTCAATTTGCTTGATTTTACCTTTGGATATGATGTAGAGCTGATCATTTAACCAGAGAAGACCAGCATTGAACCACAGGTCTACTCCTACTTTGATGTCCACAAGCAAGCACCCATTGTTGCTGTTGTAGGCCTGAATTGAATTTTCAGTGGCTGTTGCAATTTGATCACCTCATGGCAAGTATTTTGCTGCTGCCACCCATTTCCTGTGGCATAGTGGACCCAGCACTTGTTTCCATGTTATGATGTCCCAGATGGTGGCTGTGCAGTTGTTTGATGCCACAATGAGTTGAGTTGAGTTGGGCAAGAAATCAAGTCCATTGATGCTATCACCCTCCCTGTGTGAAAAGACCTGTTTGTATGTCTTTGCATCCCAGACAAACACCTTGCCCAAGAATGTCCCTGCTGCAATCCATCTGCCATCCTTTGACATAGCAAGACACCAGACCCACTCTGCTTCCATTTTTGCCACTTGTTTGCTGTCTTCTACTTGCCACACTCAAACCCCTTTGTGTCCACCACTCATGAGATAGTCACCATTCACTGAGAATGTCATTGTCCCTGTCTTACTACCAATGTTAATTTTGGTGTGTGGGGGATACTCTTGTCCATCAGTGAGCATCAATGCAGCTCTGTTCTGTCAGTACACACCAGTCATCATAGATGTCATCATCAGTGACACAATGTAGCAGAACAATGGAAAGAGGCAATGAACAAGCTGTGGTCAGTACGCCATCTTCACATTGTATACTACAGTCAACTCCCTCCTAACACATACCCCTCAAGATAGCCCAAAAGGTATGGGTTACTAGGGAGTATGGAGTATCAAAGAGAACCAGTTTACACTGCCCCAAGGACACAAAATTTGTGCTTGTCAACATCAAATGTATTAGTATTGCTCTAGTAGTTAATATGAAGCTATTTACAGCAAGAAAAATAATTAGTCAATTTTGTGTCCTTCATGCCTTGCATCTCAACTGCTCAAGCCTGCTGGCCAAATGACCCCAACATTACCTTGAGCTTGTATGCAAATGGATCATCAAAGGTCTCAACATATTTCCTCAATGCCAATGCTGCCTGGAGTGCTTCACGACGTGTTGGGCCTGGCACTGGCACATTGCTATCATTGTCATAACCACTACTACTCTCCTGCAACTTCTTTGCATCCATCACAGCCTCATAAATATCCTTGTCTGTTGCCTTGAAAACATTGTGACTCTCAATTGCTGGAATTAGGAGTCCTGCAATGTCCATCCAGTTTGACAGCTGAAGAACCCCAATTGCCTCAAGATTGTCCAAGGCATTTTTAACGAGCATCTCAGCATGCATAGTGGGGTTATTCATGGTGGTATCTATTGAATGGATGAGGGAAGTAATCAGGAGAGTAGGTTGAATGGGGGGTAATGTTGAGTCAGGTAAAATGCAAGCTTTTTGCCAACAGTTTCAGATAGTTGTGGTATCTACTTCATTCCATGCATCTTGAGCGATGCACATTGCCTCAAGTTGGTCAATATTGTAGATTTCAGAGGGAGTGAATCCAGCTTCATAGCGATCAACTGCATGGTGGATGAACTTGGCGTGGTAATGTGCTTTGAAGCAGCAAATTATATCTTGGTTGTTGGGCTGTACATGTGTGATGAGGTTTGGCTTGAAGTTTTCTACACAAATGTTGGTGAGGATGTCAGGAACAATGTGGCCCAAGAAATTGTCCTGTAAAAGAAGAATCTTCCTGTCCTTGTTTTGCATCTTTCAATCCCAATCTGATAACCATTCCTGGTAGAGTGATGCTGTTATCCATGCTTTGGCATTGTGCTAAGCCCTTTTTTAGGATCTCAACAGGTTTCATAATGAATAAGAAGTTGATCTGTTGGACCATTGTTGCCATTCCAAGACATCCAAAGCATGTATTACATAATATAATTTCCTATTTTGGTAATTATCTGACCCTGAGTATAGGTTATAGCCTATGGGTTATACCCACAAAATCCCTGCATCGCAACTTGAGACATCCAAAAATGTATGTCCTATTAGGGAGTATGGGTTATCCCTGGTATGCACTAGGAGGGAGTTGACTGTATCACTGCACTGGAGTTGCAAATTGACAAAGTGATGCAAATGGTGTTGTAGTATACATAACAATGGTACAGGAGGCTTCTTGTGTTATTTCTGGGCTGGTATATACATATAAGTGTAATAAAGATGCTGGTCTTTTTTTTAAATGAAAGATGCACAAGAAACAAGTCTATCAGGTCTTTAGTAGGGTGGACAGCCAAATTGGAGCATTGCAGGTACTCCGGAAAGAGAAGTGTTGGGTTTAAAATTTTGCTTTTCACTTCAGATGTACTGGAGGTACATTGGGCTGTCCAAAACATTTTTCCAAGGTCCTACAGGTTGTGGATCCATTGCAATTGGCAAGATGATTTCAGAGGCAGGATGAGAGCACCAGCATAACAGGACCAATCAGAGCATGAAACCTTAAAGTCAGCTTGTCAGCATGATCATCAAAGTGTAAGCATTTCTCAAGCCTTGGATTGTTAGTGATTAGCAGAGACCCAACAAATACTGTGACAATTTGTGATATCCTACCAAAATTGCTTGGAGAAATTTTGCATCTCTCTGCCATTTCGCACTTTTCACACTGGCATCTCTCTGGCACATGAAGCTTTTTGATGGACCCTCACATTTCTCTTGTAGATTCAAGGCAAGGTTGTTTTTCCCCACCCCTCCATATACTTTTCAAGTTTAAATCTGTTGAATTTCACAAACTATTGATTTGACACTGAAAATATTTGCAACTCTGGTGCAGTGATAGTACATGTTGTCCTTGCTTGATATAGACTGGTGTACACACTATAATAGTTTGACATCATTATCATGCTCACCTGCTGATTCAACTCAACAGCTGTTCATCTCCAGAAACATATTATATATTTGACAGCTATCTTCTGGTATTTAAGAGTAGCTACTATGTGTATTTCTCCCAGTCCCTCTTGAACTACTACCCTGGCTTTGAGCCACTGAACTCAAGAGTGTGACTCTTCTTTTTTACCATGTGACTTAAGCATCTCACTTGTAGTGCTTGTTACATCTTTTTTCAGTTTACAAAGCCTTTTACTTTGTCTTTATCTCTATTCTACCGAATGAGCCTCAGATCATTGTTGGTAAGGCCCACCAACTTGACACCATCCTTGCCCCAGATCCAAGATCTAAAGACCACCTAAAAACCCACAATTCATCCTTATCTAGCAATGCCTAGATATGCTCTTTGCAGCACTATGCTCAAGGGGCAATCTGTGCCTGATCCCCAGTTGTGGTATTCAGTTAGTGAGTCATCTCTTTGCCCTGCTCTACCCACTCCTGTTCCGCTGGTTGGATGAGATGGAGAACTGCTGGAAGAGGCAAGATCATTGTACTGCAATGTCATGATCACGAGGTTGAGCCCCCCAATGAGAACATCAGAGAGTGGTGACTCAGGGACAGACAGCCCTAGTATGAATTGTCAGTTATTTGCTATGCCAAACATAATCGTTTCCACTGCACCTCACTTACCTCAAGAAGAGAATGGGGGAGGGACCAACTGGACTGTGGTGACATCCTGAAGGCAACATGCATCTAAGGGATGAAAAATCAGGATCGATGATGTGCGGCATCATGATTATGAAATCACCTCAGCGCTATGAGCCACTGAGTTGAGTCTGTCTGCTGAGGACAGAGAACAGATCAGTACTCAAATGAAGAAGGTCAAGGCAACCATAGAATGTTACTCATCTGAATCTGAGAGTGTTGTCCATTTCAATGAAAGAGAAAAGGAACTGACCCTAGGAACTGGGGAGGTGTCCAACTGAGTGAGCAAGAGCTCAATGTGGATGCACAAAGAGCTCAGCTCAAAGAATGGAATGATCAGTGTAAATATGTCCAAGGACAAAATGAAAATGTACTTGAAAAACACTCTCTCAACCATTTTGAATCAAAATTGACTGATTGGTTGTCTAGTGAGATGATGGATGCTATGGATAGAAGCAAGTGGGAAGGTCAGAAATCTAAGCCTGCTTGCAAAGAAAAGAAACATATACCTGAACGTAAGGAGAATCCTATTGAGGGTATCATCAAGAACACTTTGAATGTTAAAAAAAAGAAGGTTAGGAGGTCTAAGATGAGGGTTGTTGAACCTGCACAGCAGATTGTGTCCACCAGCTACCTTGGAAGAGTGCTTGGGCATATTGGGAGATCTCAAGCTGATCAAGTGAACTCAGATGGATCGGGGGGATTGGAATCCCCCTCAAGCAGTAGTAGCTCAACCTCAGAGGACAAGGATTGAGAGAGCTCTACCAAGACCACCATGTCATCATCATACCAAGCATAAGAAGCATAGTTCTACTAAGAGATGAAAGTGATCAGCTTCAAAGAACCATCATAAGTGAAAGCACTCAAGATCTGAGGTGTGAAGAGTGAAAACTGGGTATGGGAAGCTCAAACCTATTTTGCCTATGAAGTATGATGGATCCCCCAACTCTAGATCTTACCACTGGTTCCTTACTGAAGGAGCTGTGTATGTTGAAGCTGGCCAAGTAGAACCTCATAAGCAAGTCTTTGTATTATCTCATTACCTTGTTGTAAAAGCACATGAGTTCTACATCAGAGAGGTAGCTGGTGATCCCAAGAAATGGGACTTACATAACTTCTTGGAGCTGTTCAACAGCTGTTTCCCTATTAACTTCCATACTAAGCAATGTCAAAAGTTGGCAGACTGTTTGCAATGAGGGTGTACCATTCAAGAGTACATATCCAAGCTATATGAGCTGTGGAACTTGATAGGCGATATCAGCAAAAGAGAAATGGTTACCAAGCTCTGGGCAGGATTCCAGCATTGGATCCAAGCTGAGCTGTAGAAAGATAAGTTAAATCCTGAGAAGTCTTCTTTGAGTGAAGTCATAGCTGCAGCCAAAGTAATTGAAATCGTGTATTCCATTGGGAACTGCAGCAAGCACCAGTTCAGAGATTCTGGTCAGGGACAAAGGGAAGGTCAGGGCCCTAGTAGGCCTAACCTCAGCCCACCTACCTCAAATGGTTCAATCCACCACAAAATGAGCTTGACTACTCTAAGAAAGAGAGTTGACCTAATCAGCCAAGAGGCAAGCCCTTCAAGAAGGGTGATCAGAGAGATAAGAAAACCAACAAATCTGGGAAGTGGCTCACCAGCAAATTCAACCTCTTGAAGGAGAAATATAACCGCTGGATGTCAAACCACCTGTGTCTCAAATGCGGCCATAATGGTCACTTCACAAATGACTGTCTGAATGGTGGAATGATCCAAGGTGACAGTAATGGCCATCCTCCTGGAGGAGTGTTGAGTTTCAGTGTTGAGTTAGCACCTGATTTGGAGCACCTGAGGGAGTTGGCAGACACTACGGAACATGTTGATTGCCTTCAGTTGGGATCTTGTGAACTGATGACTGACTTGTTTGAAACTGGTGAACCTGAACTGTACTGAAGCAGTATGGGAGACCTGCTAGCCAGACGAGCTGAGCACATTCTCACTATGAGCACTCCATATTCTGGGGACAATGTGTCAGTTGGGCGATCATATTGATGAGATCACTTTACCATGTACCAAGTGAGTGATATGGAACATGTTATATGCAATGATACCAGAGGATTTGAATTGGACTGGGACATGTTGATCAATTCGCATCTGTTTGAAGACTGTTCCTTCTGAATGGGAGAGTGGTTAGTAAATCAATGGCTTTTCAGAGGACTCAAAGAGTCGACTCACACAAGGAGAGACAGATTGACTATCATGAGTGATGTGGTAGCTTGACACATCGAGGAAATACTCATGAATGCCTTTGACCCCTGATGGTGTGGATCAGGATGTTTGCACAGATTCGACTGCATATCTAGGGAAGAAGGTGACCAAGTCAGTCACATTATTTGGGGTCAGGAACTGGAACTATGAACCAAGGTCCCTAACCACTTGTTGAGGCAGGAGTGCTTTAACTTGGTTAGCTGGTACCAGATGAGGGTCTTTCAAGTGATCCAGGAATATGACATTCTTGTGAATGGACCGCTGTTGCACGAAGATCTACCTCCTAGGTTTTGCAATATAGAAGAGGATAAAAGCGACCTCATCCAGTACAAGCTATGGATGGTTAATCATATGAGATTGAGATACTCCTGAAATGTAGTGTGGGGATATAGTCAAAGGGGACAACCAGTGGCAATTGAAGCCCAGGGTAGGATTCTCCTCCTGGGAATCCACCCAACTCGTGGATTACACAAGGACTATAACCCTGTTGACAACAATGAATTAGACCTCAAGCTCAATGGGGTCCAGGTGCCAACTGGTACTTACCCTGCTTTGCAATGAAACTTGTACATCACCAAAGACTTCAAATGCTTGATCCCAAAACCGGTGGTAGTGGTAGTTGATATTAATGGGCACCCTGGCCATGCACTGATTGATACAGGATCCCTTGCTGATTTCACATCAGCAAACCTCACCAAACAATTGAAGGTCCCTAAGATTGAACTCACCAAGCTGCTGACGGTCCAGCTTGTGGTTCAAGAATCTAGGTCCAAGGTCAATTATGGAATAAAGGTCACCCTACAGTACCAGGAAATTAACTCAGAGTGATATTTAAACATTGCAAACTTGCAAAACTACAACTTGATCCTCAATACTCCCTTCCTGTTGCAACATAAAGTGATGGTAGGCTTCAATGACTCAAGAGTGGTGATAGGAAGCAAGGAACCCTTGATGATCAAGGGGTCCCAAGTTCAGGTGTTAGAGTCCTGAGTGGCCAACATTCTAGATGAATGAATTGACAAAGCTAGAAAGCACCTGTACAACTTAGTGAAACCGCTGTGCGTGAAGGCTAGTGAAACAGACTTACCACCTGTTACAATTATGGAGGAGACCCCTAATCAATTTCCTTCTACGTCTCCTCCTCGTCCACCGACTCCAATCCCCTCATCGGTTACCCCACCTTGCCATCTCAACCATCCCGGGACCTCATTATTCTCCTCCCTCTTCTCTGACCTAAGGGACTACAACATCCCTTCTTCCACATGGGCTGATCTCTTGGACGAGTCTCTCTTCGAGGCTTAGACCATCGGGCGGACATCTCCAGACTACCAATCCTTCACCGCCTTTGGCGGTTCCCTTTCTCTCACTGCCTTCAGCAGTTCCCTCTTCTCACTGCCTCCCGGCAGTTCCCATTTATCTCCTGACTCATTACTTACAACTTATGACTCGTCCAGACACTGCCTCCTCATAGCCTCTCTCACGGCTATTCGTATTCCCATTCTTATCCTGACCGTTTACCTCACATGCCTCACAACGTGACACGTCTCTTACCATATATATACTTCGGACTCCGATACCTGCCCTAGAGTCCTCACTATATATATTAGGGCGCTGCCTGTACCTCTTTCTTTCCTTAACCTTAATCTACACTATTTCGTGTGGACTTCTGTTCCTCGAGATCCCCTCCCTCGTGCCTCACCTCCTATCTGCCTCATCCTCTATTCTTCCAACTCCTGGCCAGTCCAGGTACTGCTAGCAACTGCTAGGCCATTCACACTTAACTCCTATACGGAGGTGCCCAAGTGTAGGAACGAGGTCTCGACTTAACTCCTTCCCAGAGAGGCCAAGTCGACGTTACACGAATGTGTACCATTGTTACAGGTCGTAACAAAAGATTAAGGTTATACCTTACCGGTGCTACGAGGCCCGAACCCCCTGGAGACTACCCGGTGGTAGTCTAGGTACTGAGCAAGACGAGGTCCATACACCTAGACTCTCTACTCTACCAAGATAGAGAAAACTCCTCCGACAAGGAGCAACGCATCTCTCCACCCCAACCCAATCCCCCGTCCTCCGCCTTCTCTCCCATTCCCCATACCGACTCCCCCCAATCCTCTAGAAGGATTAGTTCTCAACCTAGAACAGGACCTTTTGTACCTCCCCCTCCCCACCGTACCACTCCATCTCCTGCTCTCTCCAGAGCCTCCTCCTCTGGCTATCACCACCAACCCGAGATACAGGTTGACGTCCCTATCCAACCTATCTCCGAAGCCCCGAAAGAGGACTCTTTCCCTGACGACGACGGACAGGCATACGAAAGTTTTGTTAGACGAACTGACCTTCTCCTGGACCCACCTGACCCCAACGACCCTGAACCAGGAGACGAAGACGACAACGAAGACGACGACATGCCTGGAGTTAAAGCTGCCTTACCAGAGGAGTTCTCCAGAGAATCCGCAGATGCAAACCGATAGCTCATGGCTATGGAGGGCTACTTCTCCCTCAACGATACGCTCGGAGACCTCGCCAAGGCCTACGTCTTTCTCAATCGTATGCAGAAAGGACGAGGAAAGGCCTTCACAGAAGTGTGGCTTGCCAAAATTAAGGACGGCAAGATCCCCCACGGACAAACCCACTTTGGCGCAATCAAGGAAGCGTTCACCAACACCTTCACCCCTTATGACACTGCTGCCCAGGCACGAGTGGAACTCTCTTCACTCGTTCAG
>JBBPNR010000678.1:0-18651 GCA_038091015.1 Boletus vermiculosoides
AAATGGATGTGAAGTACGTCAAGGGGATGATTAACAACCCTGACCTTCAGCCCAATGTGACCATTAATAGGTGGATCACAGGCATTCTCTTATTCAACTTTTGTCTTGTTCATATTCCTGCTATCCACCATACCAGAGTGGATGGCCTTTCTTGTCAACCACCATTTGAGGAGGATCCCCCTGAGGAGGATGACTTTGAGGACTGGCTGGACAATGCTTATTCTTTTTCAATTTCCTTATTGAACAATCGCTTTCCTCTCACCATTCACAGTGCTCACCTCTCTAGGCAATCTGCCATTGTTGTTCCCTCCTTTCATGTACTATCTGCCTCACTTCGATCTGATCTTGACTCGTGAGAAGACGATCCAGTGCTTCCTTGCTCTGCAAAGGCTATTGCAAAAGAGGTGTGGATCATCCAAATCCGTGACTTTCTTGACACTTGACTCTGCCCACCTGACCTTTCTGACAGGGAGTTTACCTTCTTCATCAATGTGGCAACTCGATTCTTTGTCCTCAATGAGTTCCTGTACCATCGGGAACCGCATGGTCACCATCAGTTAGTCATACCAGCTGAATGCTATTATGGACTCATCAGGGAGGCTTGTGATGACCTCAGACACAAAGGTGTCTTCTCTGTCCGGATGCATTTGCTCTTGCGCTTCTGGTGGCCTATGTTGGTCGAAGATGTCAAGTGGTATATTCAAACCTGTCACAAGTGTCAAATCCACCAAACCCAGGAGCTGCATGTTCCGTCTACTGTTCTGATGGTGGGCAGACTGTTTTGGAAGGTTCATATCAACACTATGCTGATGCCATGATCCAGTGGATATTGCTATATCATCCAAGCATGGTGCGCTCTTACAGCATATCCTGAATGGCAAATGCTGCAGTCCAAGAACACATCTGCCATTGCAGCTTTCATTTTTGAAGAAATTCTTTGTTGTTGGGGAGCTGTATCCGAGCTCATGACTGACAATGGATCCACTTTTGTACAGGCCCTAGATATCCTGGTGAACCAGTATGGCATCCGCCATATCTGGATCTCTCCCTACAATTCACAGGTGAATGGCATGGTTGAATGGCATCACTACAATGTCCAGGAGGCCATTGTCAAAAGTACCCTGGGAGGGGAGGTTTGCTGGCCTTCGACAGCTCACTCTGTTTTCTGGGCAGAGTGAGTTACAATCCTGAAATCAACTGGTTTCTCACCGTACTTTATGGTACATGGCATTGAACTGCTTTTTCCATTTGATCTATCTGAAGCCACATTCTTAGTTCCTGCACTTACATCTGATGACGTTTCTAGATCTGCCCTGATTGCTTGGCAAGCTTGCCAGCTCCAAAAGTGTCAGGATGGTATAGATGCTATCAAGGAACATGTGCTCTTGTCTCAGTTTGCATCAATCAAGCAGTTCGAGGCACATTTCAAGGATCAGATACACAACTATGACTTCCAACACGGTGACCTTGTCTTAATCTGGAACTCCCAGATTGAGAAGGAGTTAAAGCGGAAAACAAAGCCACACTATCTTGGTCTGATGGTAGTCCTTCGCAGGACTACTAGAGGATCATACCTGCTAGCTGAGTTGGATAGTGCCATCTTAAGACTCTGGTATGCAGCCTTTTGGTTGTTACCCTATCATCCATGCAAGAAGATCTCCATTCTGGTTACTGATTTGACTGGATTGGACAATCAAGACCTAGACAAGTACGACGCTGAGGAAGATATGGAGCATGATGATGACAATGACGTCCTGGACTAGTCTTCTTCAATATCCACTCCACTTCACTATCTGGCACTATATCCACTACGTATCTGTTTCACCCCGGGTTTAGTCCGGTGTCTCTTTTTCTATCCTGGGTTTTGACCAGAGTATCTAAACAACACATGATGTTGCTAAAGATGACAGACAATTACATGATATACTCAGACATTCTCATCTTCTCTTGTTTCTCACATTCTTGGACTATGAAAACAAAACAGAATAAAAACAAAAACAAAGTCTTTTCCATCTTTCCACATCTCAATGAACTTACTACTTAGATTGTATGCTTTGAACATGCAATGAGACTGCGCCCATTTGTCTGCTTTCATTCTTCTCTGTCCAGTGTAATCTGGTATCCACTTTTTTGGATTGGTGTAGGAATAGACGCAAGAAGATGATTGAGGAAGACAAGTCGAGCAGAACTTGCACCTGGTCTTTTCTTATCATCCACTTTGATTGGTCTTATGTTTCAATACTTACTTGTTTTTTTCTGATCACTCAGGCTCCCCAGATTGGACATGAATTGGACATGAACTGGACACAATCAGATTGCTACATGATGAAACAGGATACAAAGAGGACTACATGCTACGTGACAAAAACCCCTCCCTACATCATTCCCAATGTGGCCTTGATTGAGTTGAGCTTGCTCATCTGCCCGGCAACTTGAACCTCCAAGTCCACCATCACTGCCTCTGCAGCCTTGACATGGGACTGTGTGTACCAAATCTTCCCCTTGAGCCATTTGACAGCGCATATCCCAGTGTCGAGGACTGGTTTTGCGATAGGAGGCATGGGGATTCCTCTGATGATGGGGTATTCCAGCATTCCTTTGTCGTTGTTGTTGTTGTCAAGGACAATCGGATTGCTGACTGGGGATGGATGCTGTGTGCAACCATTCATCAGATGAGCTAAGTAGCGAGTTAGATCAGTATAGGATTGATGATTCAGTTCATGCACCTGGGGCCTTGCCCTTCTTGTCCACCACTGCCTGTACCTTCTCCACCTTCTTCTGCCCCTTTCTGCACCGGAGTGACTTATTGCACTTTGCCTTCAATTGTGTGCATCATGTGCACGTCCAGTCTTCGACCCCTTTGCACACCTTCTTGCTCTGGGCGCAAGCACCACATGGCACCTTGTGTGTTATCACCAGCAGACCAGTCACCATCTTCTTGGTCAGACAGACCTCCTCCACCTCATCCTTGTCCTCCTTGTCCTCCTTGTCTTCATTCTGAACATCTCGCCATCGCTGTCACATACATCAGTAAACTTGTTTCAAAGCAATCCATGACTTACCTTTCCCTGGGCGGTTGCCCTGGAAATGGACAGTCCGGGCACGTTGAGGTCCAGAGGTGATGAAACCTGACAAATCTCTGAAGGCTGCTGCTCTTCGCGGACATGGGACTCACACTTGCACTCATGTTCCCCCTGCTCTTGCGCTTCTCATTCTTGCTCCTCACATTGGCAATGCTGATCCACTACCTCCGCCTTCCACTTGCTGGCGATTGGATTCACCTCTTGTATCTTCTCCACGGTCCTGCCATCCAGGAGTGCCTCAATCCCGCACTCCCTTGCCTTTAGCAGGCAGGAGTGGGCATGCACCTAGCAAAGTGGTTAGTCGAGAGAACAGGCGAACATACTGGGTACACACCAGGCATTGATCCCATTCAACCACCCACATTTCTTGCTCCTCTTGCAACTCCTCCTTGTCATCCGGCATCATCATCACAGTGTCAAAAACAAGTTCATTGGTGGATTGCAATTGCTTGCACAAAAGTTCTTGTGGACTGTCAGCGTTGGAGGGTGTGGAAAAAGTGAGGAGTTCATTGAAAGTAGACATGGGAGGTGATAGAGAAGAAGGAGATGGTGGATGTGGTTGAAGAACGACAAAGAAGGTTTAGCTGATGACTAACAATTTTATACAGATCTTGCCATTGTTCTAGCCAATGTGGACTTTTCCACAATCACGTGGTCTGACTGGGGACAGTCAGTGTCAAAGACCCCCTCGGATGTAGGAGCCTCTACTCTCTATAGTTACATCCCATCCCTTCCCCTTTGTTCAGACATCCTCCAAGTGATCTCCATTGTGTCCCATGTCCTCTATGTCCAGTCCAAGGTAAGTCGAGCCCTTATTTTTCTATCTGGTACGATATCACCTATCCGTACCACCTATCCACAGTCTGAGTTAGACCAGATACTACATATACAGTCCAGTACCATTTTCAATTTGCTGTCTTGTTTCTTCTTTCTTTCTTTAGTAGCTCCTTCTACTTCTCCCTACCTACCTTACTTCTATTACAATTAGCTGCTGCCACCTCTAGATCCTTATTGTATGCTTCTCTGGTAACCTAGTTACCAAAGTCTTGGGAATGCCCAGACTATAAAAAGTTTGTACCCAGATCTGAATGATCATCTCTGTTCACTCCTAATTTTCTCACTACGGTTCCTCTCATTGTTGTCATCATTGGTCCTCATCCTTGATCAACTCCCTTCCTTGTTCTAGTATCCGGTCCTTGTCCTTGACCAGAAAGCTCTTATCGTTGTCTATCCAGCCCTCGTCCTAGGTCAGACTGCTTATCATTTTACTCAATCCATTCTGGACTTTGTGTTCCCTCATCATTGTGTACCCGGGACTATTCCGGATACTCTACTCTCTTGTGGTCAGTCGTAGCCAACCCTTCTCATCTAACTTCCCTCCTACAGGACTCCTTGGGATGAGTGTTCTTGCCCCTTCTACATCTACCTTTACAAGGTCTTTGACCTTGTTACGTGTTTTACAATGATCTGGTGGATATCACTACATTGTCCAAGCACGGTGTACTCTCACAGCATATCCTGAATGGCGGATGCTGCAATCCAATGTAAGGACTGTAAAGTCCTTGGGTTTGTATCCTATCCTATCCAGACTGCTGGCAGCCCTATCCGCCTCAAGTTCATCAAGTCTGCTTATCTGGACAGCCTCAATCCGACTTGGACCACTTCACTTTCAATCTGGACTATCTGTTTTTACTTATATTAAGGTACCATTTACTTAGCAACGAGTCCAGCATTTATTCCTTCTCTTCAAACACTTCTATTTAGTGTTTTAGTTAGTTTAGAAGAGTCTAAGGCATTCCTTGGACTATAAAAACCTTGTATTTCAACTGGAAATGCAGTTTTCTCCCCCGCATTGATCTCTCACCCAAAATTTCGTGTCTCACTTTCATTTGTATCATATCTGGCCCTCGTCCTAGGCCATTCGTATCTATTCCAGCCCTCATCCTAGGCCATTTATTTTGTATCCAGTCCTCGTCCTTGACCAGATTTGTCTATCTGCCTCGTCTTCGTCATGCGCTTTTTTCCCTTATTAGTAATATTTGTCAGTGATGCGCCGTGGTCAGTCCAGCAAACCCTTCATACTGACAACCCGACGACAAACTCCTTGGGATGACTCTCCCCTCACACCCACACACTTTTTGTCTACTTTACACCGAGAACACATCTGCCATTGCAGCTTTCATTTTCAAAGAAATTCTCTGTCATTGGGAAGCTGTATCCAAGCTTGTGACTGACGATGGATCCACTTTTGTGCAGGCCCTAGATATTCTGGTGAACTGATATGGCATCCATCATATTCAGATCTCTCCCTACAATTCACAGGTGAATGGCATGGTTGAGCAGCATCACTACAATGTCCAGGAGGCCATTGTCAAAAGTACCCTGGGAGGGGAGGTTTGCTGGCCTTTGACAGCTCACTCTGTTTTCTGGGCAGAGTGAGTTACAATCCTGAAATCAACTGGTTTCTCACCGTACTTTATGGTACATGGCATTGAACCACTTTTTCTATTTGATCTATCTGAGGCCACATTCTTAGTTCCTGCTCTTACATCTGATGACGTTTCTAGATCTGCCCTGATTGCTTGGCAAGCTTGCCAGCTCCAAAAGTGTCAGGATGATATAGATGCTATCAAGGAACGCATACTCTTGTCTTGGTTTGCATCAATCAAGCAGTTCGAGGTGCATTTCAAGAATTGGATATGCAACTACAACTTCCAACATGGTGACCTTGTCTTAGTCTGGAACTCCTGGATTGAGAAGGAGTTGAACCAAAAAACGAAGCCATGCTATCTCAGTCCGATGGTAGTCCTTCACAGGACTACTAGAGGATCATACCTGCTAGCTGAGTTGGATGGCACCATCTCAAGACTCCAGTATGCAGCCTTTTGGTTGTTATTCTACCATCCGTGCAAGAAGATCTCCATTCCGGTTACTGATTTGACTGGATTGGACAATCAAGACCTAGACGAATATGACACCAAGGAAGATATGGAACATAATAATGACAATGATGTCATGGACTAGTCTTCTTCAATATCCACTCCACTTCACTATCCAACACTATATCTGCTATGTATCTGTTTCACCCCAGGTTTAGTCTGGTATCTCTTCCTTTATCCTGGGTCCCAACCAGAGTATCTGAATAATACATGATGTTGCTAAAGATGACAGACAATTACATGATATACTCAGACATTTTCATCTTCTCTCATTTCTCATATTCTTGGACTATGAAAACAAAACAGAATAAAAACAAAAACAAAGTCTTTCCCTTCTTTCCATGTCTCAATGAACTTACTACTTAGATTGTATGCTTCAAATGTGCAATGAGACTACACCCATTTGTCTGCTTTCATTCTTCTCCATCTGGTGTAATCTGGTATCCACTTTTTGAGATCAGCATAGGAATAGACACAAGAAGATGATTGATGAAGACAAGTCAAGCGGAACTCACACCTGGTCTTTTCTTATCATTCACTTTGATCAGCCTTATGTTTCAATACTTACTTGTTTTTTTTCTGATCACTTAGGCTCCCCAGATTGGACATGGATTGGACATGAACTGGACACGATCAGATTGCTACATGATGATACAAGATACAAAGAGGGCTACCTGCTATGCGACAGACACCCCTCCCTACATCATTCCCAATGTGGCCTTGATTGAGTTGAGCTCACTGATCTGCCTGGCAACTTGAATCTCCAAGTCCACCATCACTGCCTCTGCAGCCTTGATGTGGGACTGCATGTACCGAATCTTCCCCTCAAGCCATTTGACAGCACATATCCCAGCATTGAGGACTGGTTTTGCAATAGGAGGCATGGGGATTCCTCTGACAATGGGGTATTCTGGCGTCCCTTTGTCATTATTGTTGTTGTCAAGGACAATCAGATCAGTGGTGGGTGACAGATGCTGCATGTGACCATGCATTAGACAAGCTAAGTAGCAAGTTAGATTGGTGTAGGATTGATGATTTGGTTCACACACCTGGGGCCTTGCTCTTCTTGTCAACCACTGCCTGTACCTTTTCTGCCTTCTTCTGCCCCTTTCTGCACCTGAGCGACTTGTTGCACTTTGCCTTCAATTGTGTGCATTGCATGCACATCCTATCTTCAGCCCCTTTGCACACCTTCTTGCTCCGGGTACAGGCACTGCACGGCACCTTGTGTGTTATCACTTGTGGACCAGTTGCTGTCTTCTTGGTCAGATGGACCTTCTCCACCTCCTTCTTGTCCTCTTCATCCTCCTTGTCTTCATCCTGAACATCTCACCATCACTGTCACATATGTCAGTAAACTTGTTTTGAATCAATCCATGACTTACCTTTCCCTGGGCAGTCACCCTGGAAACAGATGGTCCAGGTATGTTGAGGTCCAAAGGCAATGGAGCTTGACGAACCTCTGACAGCTGCTGCTCTTCTCAAATGCAGGACTCATGCTCATGCTCGTGTTCCCCCTGCTCTTGCACTTCTTGTTCTCACTCCTTATGTTGGCAATGCTGATCTGCTGCCTCTGCTTTCCACTTGCTGGTGATCAGATTTGCCTCTTGCATCTTCTCTGCAGTCCTGCCATTTAGGAGCGCCTCAATCCCACACTCCCTTGTCTTTAGCAGGTATGAGTGGGCATGCACCTAGCAAATTGGTTAGTCAAGGGAACAGGTGAACATAATGAGTATGCACCAGGCACTGATCCCATTTGACCACCCACATTTCTTGCTCCTCTTGTAACTCCTCCTTGTTGTCTGGCATCATCATCACAGTGTCGAAAACAAGCTCATTGGTGGATTGCAATTGCTTGCATGAAAGTTCTTGTAAACTGTCAGCAGTGGCAGGCATAGTGAAGGTGAGGAGTTTGTTGAAAGTAGACATGGGAGGTGATAGAAAAGAAGGGGATGGCAGATGTGGTTGAAGAACGATGAAGAAGGTTTAGCCAATGACTGGCGATTTTATATGGATCTTGCCATTGTTCTAGCTGATGTGGACTTTCCCATGGTCACATGGTCTGACTGGGGACAGTCAGTATCAAAGACCCCCTCAGATGTAGGAGCCTCTAGCTCTCTATAGTTACATCCCGTCCTTTCCCCTTCATTCAGACATCCTCCAAGTGATCTCTATCATGCCCCATGTCCTCTATGTCCAGTCCAAGGTAAGTTGAGCCCTTATTTTTCTATCTGGTATGATATCACCTATCCATACCATCTATCCACTGTCCAAGCTAGACTGGATACTATGTATATGGTCCAGTACCATTTTCAATTCACCATCTTGTTTCTTCTTTCTTTCTTTAGTAGTTCCTTCTACTTCTCCATATGCTTCTTCCTTATTTCTATTATGATTAGCCACTGCCACCTCTAGATCCTTATAGTACACTTCTCTGGTAACCTAGTTACCAAAGTCTTGGGAATGCCCAGACTATAAAAAGTTTGTACCCAGATCTGAATGATCATCTCTGTTTACTCCTAATTTTCTCACTATGGGTCCTCTCATTGTTGTCATCATTGGTCCTCATCCTTGATCAACTCCCTTCCTTGTCCTAGTATCTGGTCCTTGTCCTTGACTGGATAGCTCTTATCATTGTCTATCTGACCCTTGTCCTGGGTCAGACTGCTTATTATTTTACTCAATCCATTCTGGACTTCATGTTCCCTCATCATTGTGTACCCAGGACTATTCTGGATACTCCATTTTCCTGTGGTCAGTCGTAGCCAACCCTTCTCATCTAACTTCCCTCCTACAGGACTCCTTGGGATGAGTGTTCTCACCCCTTCTACATCTACCCTTACAAGGTCTTTGACCTTGTTACCTGTTTTACATCACTACCAAATGCATGACAAAGGATAATTTACTTGTTTGTGTCCTCAGCTCGTGTGAAACTATGGCAAATGCTTCTGTCATCTGTACAGACAAGACTGGCACTCTCACACAAAATGTCATGACTGTCATTGCAGGGTCTATTGATATCCACGTGAAATTTGCACGACAGCTTCAACATCATCAGTCCAGGACAAATGTAGTCAATAAGCATCACTCTTGCAAGAGTACCAACTCTGGAGTTTCTGGACACAACCAGGATTTTTCTGCCGATCAGAACCAAATCAAAACTGTTCTTTCACCCCAGCTTTGCAAACTCTTTAATACAGCTATTGCAGTCAACATGACTGCCTTCGAGGATGTGGATTCTGCGACTAATCAAATGGTCTTTGTTGATAGCAAGATGGAGGTAGTGCTCCTGAATTTCACCAAGGAGCTCAACTGGTCCAGTTACAAAGAAATTCGTGATGCAGCATATTGAGTCTGAGCAGAGGCATCACAATGAACCTTGCAATGATTACTGCTGACTCTAGGATACCCTCTCCATCTCAAACCAGAGGTTTCCCTCCTTGACTGCACTATCACCCATGCCATCAAGTACCTTGAAATGACTGCACAACAACTTCCAATGGGGCTTCAACAGGCTGAGAATGGGTACAATCTATCCCCCCTCAATTATTACCACTTGCCTATCTCGTCAACCCCATCTCATCAGTTTCTTCTGTCTCCATCCCACTGTTCATTTTCCAAACCCGACCATCCACAATATGCCCATCATCCACCCTGCAAGTTTAAACTCTGAATCACGATGTCCAAAAGCTGAATTTTGCCCTCAGTCTCCCCAGTGAGTCACAAGGCTGTTGGCATAGTATGACATTCCTCCTTGCAGCGTCAAGATGTTGGTCATGTTCTTGGGCAACTCAACTGCAATTCAAGAACTCTTCAAGCATGTCAGCGACCACTTCACTGCCATGTTCAAGCACAAAGCCTTCTTGCACTGGTATACACAAGAGGGTATGGATGAGATGGAGGTTTGTGCTCCTGTGATGCTTGAGCTACATGCACTCAATATCCCTGGCTGGTAGTTCTTGGAGGCCAAGCCCAACATGCAGCTCAAGCGTACATATTTCAGTCTACTATAATGAGATCAGGTCCAACAAATATGTTCCTCATGCTGTTTTGGTTGACCTTGATGCCCAAACTATGGACCCTGTTATGACCGATGTAACAATGGTACATGTTTAGGAAGAACCATGTCTCATTCCTACTCTTGGTCACCTCCAAATGGAGTTAAGAGTGAATGGCCTGACATAAGTTAGCAGTACTGGGACTGGCCCAGAGTTGGAAGGAGGGGAGGATGAGGCAGAGGTGAGGCAAGGCATAAGGAAGGGGATCTCAAGGAACAAGTTTAACAACACAAATAAGTGTATATCAAGATTAAGGAGAGAGATAGGTACAGGCAGTGCTCCAATATATATACTAGGTACTTTAGGGCAGGTATTGGAGCCCTAAAGATAAATAAGGGAATGGACATGTCACGTCACGTAGCACATGAGATAAACAGTCAGGATGTAAAGGGGAAATGTATAGCCTATGAAAGAAGGCTATAAGGAGGTAGTGTCTATGTGAGTCATAGGATGTAAGTAAGAGTCATAAGGTGAAACGGAGAAACCCAAGAGGTGGTGGGGAAGGGAAATATCCAGAGGCAATGGTGGAAATGCCCAAAGGCAATAATGATAGCCTCATCCCTCAAAGAGGGACTTGTCTAACAGATTGGCCCAGGTGGAGGTGGGGATCTGGTAGTCCCAAAGGTCGTGAAAGAGTTCAAAGAATAGAGAGGTTCTGGGATGGTTGAGATGAGATGGGGGAGTGATCAAGGAAGGGTTTGGAATTGATAGATGATGAGGAAGGCAACATCTGAATGTCGTTGTTATCGTTCAATGTGTCCACATTGTCTTTCCTGGACAAGGCATCTGCAGGGGCCATCTTGCTCTCTGGAAAAGTGACATAGGACAAGTCAAAGTCCTGGAGAAAGAGCAACCAGCATGCCTGCCTTCGGGACAGCTTCTGTGGCTTTTTGAAGTATGTCAAATTCTTGTGGTCGGTCTGTACCACCACAGGATGGGAGGAGCCCAGCAAATACTGGTGCCATTTTTCCAAGGCATGTATGACAGCAAGCAGTTCACAGTCAAATACATCATAATTCTGTTCTGCTGGTGTGAACATTTGGGAGATATATGTACCTGCAAGGGTGCAAGTCATCATTGGAATTGAGTTGCATTAAGACACCACCAGACACCATCAGAGAGGTGTCAGCCATAACAGTGAACAGTTTGGAGGGGTTGGGGAAAGCCAGGACAGGCTTCAAGATGAAGGCTCATTGAAGAGTCTGAAAGGCAGTTTCTTGGGGAGTGTCCCAGTGCCAAGGTTGGGTTTTTGAGGTAAGGTTTTTGAGGAGGCAGGCAATGGCAGAGAAAGAGGGAATAAATCTGTGATAAAAGTTGCAGAATCCCAAGAAGGATCAAACATCCTTCACATCCACCGGGGTTTTCCACTCATCAATTGCCTTCAGTTTGGCAGGGTCCATCTTTGCTCCGTTTTTGCTGATGATCATTCCTAGGTACTCCACTTCAGGTGCGGCAAAGGTATACTTTTCCAGTTTGAGGAACTTCCATGCTCCCAAAAGCATTGAAGCACCTTCTGGGTATGTTCCTCATGTAGCTTTGCATCCACTGAGTGGATGAGGAGGTCGTCCATATAGATAATAAGCCATCCTTCCGCAATATAGTCTCTAAAGATGTTGTTCATAAAGGCTTGGAATGTGGTGGGAGAGTTACACATTCCAAAGAACATAATGGCAGGTTTGAAAAGTCCCAAGGGGGTGAGGAAGGCTGCCTTCCATCAATCTTCAGGTTTGATCAAGATGTTGTTGTATCCCCATCTGATGTCGAACTTCGTGAACATAGTGGATCCTTTGAGTTTATCCATGAGGTCAGATATGAGGGGTAGTGGGTAGGCATTCTTGATTGTATGTTGGTTTAAGTATTAATAGTCTTGGCAGGGTTGAAGCTTCCCATCTTTCTTCTGGACAAAGAAGAAAGAGGAGGCTTGAGGGGACTTGGACAGGATGATCTTGCTGCTTTTCAGGTGTTCTTTGATGAACTCCTTGCAAGCTTGCTGTTTCAGTGGATTCAGCAGGTAGGCCTTGGCACACCATGGTATAAATGAGTCTTTCAACTCGATGGCGTGATTGTACTGCTAAGAGAGGGGTAATTTCATGTCCTTCTTATTGAATACATCCTCATAGTCTTGGAAGGCCAGGGGAATCATGGTGGTCACTTTGTCTTGTTGTTGTGCTATTGCCATTGATAGCATAGTTCATCTCAGTACGAACTCTGGTATATCTCTGTTACGACCAATGTAACAATGGGACATGTTCATGTACATGTCATCTCATTCCTACTCTTGGACACCTCTGAATGGAGTTAAGAGTGAATGGCCTGACATTAGTCAGCAGTACTGGGACTGGCCCAGAGTTGGTAGAGGGGAGGATGAGGCAGAGGTAAAGCAAGGCATGAGGGAGGGGATCTCGGGGAATGAGTTGACAACACAAATAAGTGTATATCAAGGTTAAGGAGAGAAGTAGGTACAGGTGGCGCTCCAATATATATACTAGGTACTTTATGGCTGGTATCAGAGTCCTAAAGATAAATAAGGAAGTGGACGCATTGTGTTGCATAGCATGTGAGATAAATGGACAGGGTGAAAGGGGAAACATATAGCCTATGAGAGAAGGCTATAAGGGAGGCAGTGTCTATGTGAGTCATGGAAAGTAAGTAAGAGTCATAAGAGGAAATGAAGAGATCTGAGAGGCAGTGGTGTAGGGGAGTATCCGGAGGCAGTGATGGAGATGCCTGAAGGTGATGATGAATAGCCTCATCCCTCGAAGAGGGACTCATCTAGTAAGTCAGCCTAGGTGAAGGCGGGGACCTGGTAGTCCCAAAGGTCGGAGAAAAGGGTGGAGAAGAGGGTAGTTCTGGGATGGTTGAGGTGGGATGTAGGAGTGACTGATGAAGGGATTGGAGTCAGCAGATGACAAGGAGGAGGTGAAGGAGGAAATTGGTTAGGGGTCTCCTCAATCATAATAATCTCCATGGGCACAAAAGAACCTAGTGCATTGGACAGGTGTCCACTTCCTGAACCCTTTGGTGAGTTCTCACTCTATCTGTTTTTCATCGTCACTGCCCAGGTACCTCATTAGGTACCTCTATTTCAAGACCTTGGGGTTGGTGCCCACAGTGTCTTGATATCAGGATGGCATGATTGTTACATGCTCCTCCATCCAGTGAACATCTGGGTTAATTGACCAGAACCAAGGGATTCCGAGGATGATATCATCCTTGCCGCAGTTCAGGATATAAAGGTCCTGCTGTTCCTTTATTCCTCCATAGTCCAAGACAACCATAGTCTTGAACTTGATGATACCCGACTGGTTTTCAGTACCATCCACATTCCAAGCCTTGATAGGCTGACATAGTCTGGCGATGGGTAATCCCAGATGCTGGACTGCTTCCTGATTGATGAAGCAGCCCATAGCTCCCAAATCCAAAAGTGTGTGTGTGCCAATGATTTTGCCATCCTGTTTCCAGATTGAGAGTGGATCATGAGTATGACCATGGCCTCCATAAGCCAGTTTCGGTCCTCTTCAAATGTTTCTGATCCACTTATAGTTTCCCTCAATTTCGGATGATTTCTTGTAAATGTCTTCCATAGAGGTAGTGGTTTGGAGGGTTCCAGACATGGTGAGTTGAGTGGCAATCTGAGGGTTGAGTTCTCGCAGGTACCATTCCAATAGGGCATTGAGATCAGTGATCTTGGATCATATGGAGAGGAGTGAGAAACTTGAGACATATTTCTCAAATCCTGAGGGATCTCTCATATCCTGTACAAGCGAAGAGAGTTCAACTTGTGTTTGGACAGCAGTGTCATAAGGGGTGAAGGTGTTGGTGAATGTGCTCCTAATCACACCAAAGTGGGTTTCTCTGTGGGGTATCCTGCCATCCTTAATCTTGGCAAGCCACACTTCTGTGAAGGCTTTTCCTTGTCCTTTCTGTATGCGGTTGAGGAAGATATAACTCTTCATGAGGTCTCTGAGTGTATCATTGAGGGAGAAGTAGCCCTCCATAGCCATGAGCCATCTGTTTGCATCTGTGGATTCTCTGGAGAACTCCTCAGGTAGGGCAGCTTTAACTCTGGACATGTCATTGTTGTCTTCATCATCTTCGTCATCTTCGTCTCCTGGTTTAGGGTTGTTGGGTGGGTCCGGGAGGAGATCAGTTCTTCTAATGAAGCTTCTGTATGCCTCTCCGTTGTCATTGGGGGAGGATTCTTCCTTGAGTTCTTTCAAGATGGGGGGTTGGATGGGGATATCAACCTGAACTTTGGAGTGGTGGTGGCCACTGGAAAAGGCTCTGGATAGAGCTGGTGATGGGGTGGTTTGACAGGGTGGAGGAGTGAAGGCTCCAGTTCTTGGCTGAGAACTAATCCTTCTAGAGGATTGGGGAGAGTTGGAGTGGGGAATGGGAGAAAAGGTGGAGGATGGGGGATTGGGTTGGGGTGAAGAAATGTGTTGCTCTTTGTCAGAAGAGGCTGCTCTATCTCGGTAGAGTAGAGAGTCTAGGCATATGGACCATGTCTTGCTCAGGAGTTAGACTACCAGCGGATAGTCTCCAGGGGATTTGGGCTTAACAGCACTGGTAAGGTATAACCTTGATATTTTGTTACAACCAATGTAACAATGGTACACATTCATGAAGAACTGTGTCTCATTCCTACTCTTGGTCACCTCCAAATGGAGTTAAGAGTGAATGGCCTGATGTAAGTCAGCAGTACTGGGACTGGCCCAGAGTTGGAAGGAGGGGAGGATGAGGCAGAGGTGAGGCAAGGCACAAGAGAGGGGATCTTGAGGAACAAGTTTGACAACACAAATAAGTGTATATCAAGATTAAGGAGAGAGATAGGTACAGGCAGTGCTCCAATATATATACTAGGTACTTTAGGGCAGGTATTGGAGCCCTAAAGATAAATAAGGGAATGGACACATCACGTTGTGTAGCATGTGAGATAAATGGTTAGGATGTAAAGGGGAAATGTATAGCCTATGAAAGAAGGCTATAAGAAGGTAGTGTCTATGTGAGTCATAGGATGTAAGTAAGAGTCATAAGGTGAAACGGAGAAACCCAAGAGGTGGTGGGGAAGGGAAGTATCCAGAGGCAGTGGTGGAGATGCCCAAAGGCGATAATGATAGCCTCATTCCTCAAAAAGAGACTTGTCTAACAGGTTGGCCCAGGTGGAGGTGGGGATCTGGTAGTCCCAAAGGTCGTGAAAGAGTTCAGAGAATAGGGAGGTTCCGGGATGGTTGAGGTGAGATGGAGGAGTGACCAAGGAAGGGTTTGGAGTCGATAGACAATGAGGAGGAGATGAAGGAGGAAATTGGTTAGGGGTCTCCTCAATCGTAACAGACCCTCCCCTCTGGTCATCTAGGTGGTCTTTTCCAGCCCAACAACTTCATCTTCAGATAGAGTGGTGCTGGTAACAATTGGGCAAAAAAGTGTAAGTTGTTCTTCACACCCATCAAAATATATATTCACTCCAAACTTGAATCTCTGAATTAGACTACACCAAGGGAGTGGAGCTGGTCGACCATCTTGGATATTGTGTAAAGGAGGCTAATTCAGAGGGTACTGTACAAACAACCACTTTCATGGACGTATCTATGCCACACGCCACTGCCTAGTCAGTTCCACACCATTGATGCCAGACATACCGCATTGGAGCCAGTCAGCACCATATTGGATATTGTGTGAAAGGAGGTACCATACAGATAACCACCTTCATGGATGTATCTATTACGCCACACACCACAACCTGGTCAGCTCCACACCATCAATACCAGACATGCCACATCAGAGCCAATCGACATCATCTTGGATGTTGTGCAAAAGAAAGCTGATTCAGAGGGTACCATACAAATGAACACTTTCATGGATGTATCTATGTCACATGCCACCACCTGGTCAGTTCCACACTGTCGATGCCAGACATGCTGCATCAGAGCTGGTCGATACTGTCTTGAATGTTGTACAAAAGGAGGGGGTACCATACAAATGACCACCTTCATGGATGTATCTATTACACCACACACCACAACCTGGTTAGCTCCACACCATCAATACCAGACATGCTGCATCGGAGCCAATCAACACCATCTTGGATGTTGTATGAACAGAGGCTGATTCAGGGGATACCATACAAATGAACACTTTCATGGATATATCTATGTCACATGCTACTGCCTGGTCAGCTCCACACCATCAATACCAGATATGCCACATCAGAAGTGGTCAACCAACTCAACACTGTCTTGGATGTTGTGCAAAAGGAGGCTGATTCAGCCAGACACACCAATGCAATGTTTCAAAGGTGTATTAATCAATCACCATGTCTAATGTTACACATTCAATTGGTATGTTGTTCTGAGGCCTGCCTTCACAGTCCAGCAAAGCCTGATGTGTTATTACATACAGTTTTTATGCACATTGTAGCATCATTTGGAAATTGAAACCTGGAATATACATGTACATATATTGGATGTCCATCCAGGTATATGCCCCAGCCCTCACACACTCCTCACTGCTTTCCCATGACATCTGACCGAGACACAACTGATTCAGATCGTACTCTTGACCATGACTCTGAT
This sequence comes from Boletus vermiculosoides, assembly GCA_038091015.1. Lineage (NCBI taxonomy): Eukaryota > Fungi > Basidiomycota > Agaricomycetes > Boletales > Boletaceae > Boletus > Boletus vermiculosoides. The sequence continues at coordinate 16,653 of JBBPNR010000678.1, forward strand.
GGCCTCGATCTTTCTATTCCTGAAGACAGTGCAACAGTTGCTGAGTACCACCAGGTAATATTTGTTCCTGTCATCATGTACAAAATGCAATCACTAACATTACTCCTCATATGCAAGTATCACAACCAGATCCAGACTTTGAACGACAAGAATGCTGAATTCTATGTAAACCAGCACAAACGAGTGTGGAAGAATGTTCCCAAGGAGTTAACTGTTAATGACAATCACATCTCCCTTCTTGGGAGGAAATATGGGGTGATGGTGGAACTTATCATTCCATCACAAATGCTCTTCCAGAAACCCTGTCCTTCTCCTGCTCCATGATTTGACAACAAGGGCCAATATCAAACCAAGGCGACTGCAGAGGCAGCGTTAATCGCAGAGCTTCACTTCTTCATTGCCAACCAGGACCTGATTCAAATGATGAAGAGCACACACTTTCATGCCACAGTAGGTATTAAATCATGATCATAGATTCAAACTAGCTAACAGAACTCTCAGTTCAAGAAGGCTGCTTGCACTACTTGCAGCTCAATCCTCAACACTCTCTGTGATGTAATCAGCAATATTTTGAATCTCTCCTCCAAATATTTTCAGTCGCCTAGCTACAATAGGGAGTCAATACCAGAGATCTACGTTGTAAAACAAGTAACAAGGTCAAAGACCTTGTAAGGGTAAATGTAGAAGGGGCAAGAACACTCATCCCAAGGGGTCCTGTAGGAGGGAAGTTAGATGAGAAGGGTTGGCTATGACTGACCACAGGAGAGTAGAGTGTCCGGAATAGTCCCAGCTACACAACAATGAGAGAACACGAAATCTGGAACAGATTGAGTAAGACAATGAGCGGTCCGACCTAGGACGAGGGCCAGATAGACGAAGATAAGAGCTTTCTGGTCAAGGACGAGGACCGGATACTAGGACGAGGAAGGGAGCCGATCAAGGACAAGGACCGATGACGATGACGATGAGAGGAACCGTAGTGAGAAAATTAGGAGTGAACTCAGATGAGCATTCAGATCTAGGTACAAACTTTTTATAGTCCGGGCATTCCCAAGACTTTGGTAACTAGGTTACCGGAGAAGCGTACAATAAGGATCTAGAGGTGGCAGCTGCTAATCGTAATAGAAGTAAGGAAGGTAGGGATAAGTAGAAGGAACTACTAAAGAAGAAAGAAGTAACAAGACGGCGAATTGAACAGGATACCGGACCATATACATAGTATCCGGTCTAACCCGGACTGCGGATAGGTGGTCCGGATAGGTGCTATCGTACCGGATAGAAAAATAAGGACTCGACTTACCTCGGACTGGACATAAAGGACACGAGACACGATGGAGATTGCTTGGAGGATGTCTGAACGAAGGGAAAGGGACGGGATGTAACCGTAGAGAGCTAGAGGCTCCTACAACGTTTCCCCTTTATATCCAGTCTGTTTATCTCACGTGTCTCATGACGCGACACGTCTATTCCCTTATTTATCCTTCGGACTCCAATACCTACCCTAGAGTCCTAGGTATATATATTAGAGTGCCGCCTGTATACTTCTTCTTCCTTAATCTTGATATACACTACTTCATGTTGTCATATTGTTTTTCGAGATCCCCTCCCTCGTACCTCGCCTTCCCTCTGCCTCATCCTCCCTTCTTCCAACTCTGGGCCAGTCCCAGTACTGTTGACTTCGGTCAAGCCGTTGTAGGAGCCTCTAGCTCTCTACAGTTACATCCCGTCCCTTCCCCTTCGTTCAGACGTCCTCCAAGTAATTTCCATCATGTCCCATGTCCTTCATGTCCAGTCCAAGGTAAGTCGAGTCCTTATTTTTCTATCCGGTATGATATCACCTATCCGGACCACCTATCCGTGGTCCGAGGTAGACCAGATACTATGTATACAGTCCGGTATCCTGTTCAATTCGCCGTCTTGTTACTTCTTTCTTCTTTAGTAGTTCCTTCTACTTCTCCCTACCTTCCTTACTTCTATTATGATTAGCTGCTGCCACCTC
>JBBPNR010000679.1:0-18644 GCA_038091015.1 Boletus vermiculosoides
CTGGGACTGGGCTATCTTCAAGGACAAGAATCACTGGATTTCCCATGGCTGTGCTGTTGCCACTGCTGGTTCATATCTCCCTGGATCTTATGATCATAAACCACACAATATCACTGAAAAGATCAGTATGCAATACAAGACCTGGAAATTCCAGTTGTACACCTTTGGCATCACTCCAATCCTTCTCTATGAGCTACTCCCTTCAAAGTTCTGGATGTACTTTTGCATGCTCATCTGTGGTTTCCAGGTAATATGCCAACACTCTTTAACTCATCAGCAGCTCAAAGATGCCCACACTCTGTTTGAGAATGTGAATTCAAATTACAATATTATCAACTCTGGCATGATGGCATCCACTTTGTTCACCCTATGGTACACCAGATCATCCATTTCATTCCCAAGGCCTTTCAAAAAGGTCCTCCCATTTGCTATGTCCAGTGGACCATGGAAAGGACAATTGGAAATTTAGGGCAACAAATCCAACAACCCTCTAAACCATATGCTAACCTCACTCACAAAGGTGTACATTGTTCTCAAGTCAACACTTTACTTTCCATCATGTCAGAACTCAATAACACTCCCAAATACCCTTCATACAAGTTCATTAACCTTGGAGATGGCTATGTGCTCCTCAATAGACATTCAAAGAAGCCTGTCCCACCCAATGATGTCCTTGTCCAAACACTACAAGATTTTTTACCTACTGGCCAAGATTTCCCCCACTTTAACAGATGGGCACACTTTCATTTACTGAATGGACAAATTGCTTGCTCACTATAGAGAGAGGTTGAGTTATCAAAGTCTCAAGAGAACCTACAAATTTCATGCAATATCAAGGTATATTGGTCTGAAATTATCTACTTGAAGTAAGCTCTAATGAGGGTACTAGTTCTTTGATGGGGATTGAGTTTAACTAGGGGAAGTCAACTACTTCACTCAACTAGCCATTCAATCCTCCCTGGATTGTGCAGAGTGGTCATTTGCCACTGTTGCTATACTTTGACTGTATTTAGCACCAGATATTGACTTGCTTTGAATGTCCTCACAAGTTCTCACTACATCCAAGCTTCTGGATGAGATCTTCATCTGTGATGTCAAGAAAATTAAAAGTGTTATTGCCATAATACCTCATAACCTTACCTTACCATCTGGAACCAATGGTGAATTTTTTTGCATGATAAAGAAACCCAGGCTGGACATCTCAGACCTCAGAGTGCCTTACAACATATATTCACAGGCAGTAGATGAAGAGAATGGGGATGGCTCAGATAGCAATTCAGATGACAAGCATGCAGACTTAGAATAATCCTTTACACTGTTTACATACATCACTTGTATTTTCAGCACTTGGACAATTACACATTACATGACGATGAACAAATGATGCAATAAGACACAAACAAGCATATTACAGGAATAGCTAGTGTGATCAAAGATACTTTTTCACCCTTGGAGTACATTCCTCCTTTAAGTCCCTCCACTTGGTGATGTTGGAGGGCAGGAAGCTCAGGTAGAAACTGTGTGTCAAGAACTTTGAACAGAATGGGCAAAAGGTGCTTTCATCTTCCATGATTTCATGAAAAATCCCAAAACCCCACTCCTCATTTCTCATAAATGCCCATTAAAGCTTGATGCATGTTCTGGCATCAAGCAACTTGGAAGACCCAGGCTAACTCAGAAAGATGCCCCTGCAGTGATCAGAGGGCTGCAGGAGGTGACAGGAGTATTTTCACATGTGTTCATGGATTTGACCAGGAATACATATACTGTAGCTATAATTTGGACATTAGTATATAGACAAAAAGAAGAAAAATGAAATGGTTGACATACTTTATTGCAGAAGGCTTGCATGAAATCTATATTCTTGAAGTTAGTAGGTACCTTTCTTTCAATTACTTGGTGACCCCCTGGAGGATCAAAGATGTGCACTGTTATAATGCCTCCAAGTCATGAGGTATTAGACTCAAACAACATGTTAGTTGCATGGAAAGATGTTTACAGGTTTCTGCCTGCAGATGTGGTGATTTTGGCATATGCTGAAAACCAGCATTGTTGATAATTCAATTCATGAGTATGTTTGTTGGCCTGTCTTTGCCAATGACATTGCTATATGCATACATACATTCACATGTTATTTGATACATCTGTGAATATATAAGCAAGGCAATGTGTACCCCCCTGCAAAAGTGAGGTAAGGAACTGATCCACAGTAAAGTTAGTCAGTTCAGAGTACATGGCAAGCTTTTACCTACTATTCACACTACTCAAGTGTTTGCCACATAGTGGTAGGTAGGTAGTACAAGAAGAAGATGGCTGGTTGGTATTCAAGTCATTGAGACATTTTCCATCATAAGATATACTGGCAGCCATAGCTGTGAATTTTGCCCATTCTGACATGGCAATTATCATAGAGAGATTTGCAGAAATAATGGATTGCATGGATATGGTAGTAAAGCTATATTACCATTAGGTGCACTTTTTGATTACATAAGCAGGGGATGGAAAACTTATGTAGATAGGATAGGAGAAGACTGCTTTAAGCATGATTACATAAGCAGATCTGAAGCTGCTAGATATAGCTTATGGTTATATTATTGTATTATATATATAAGCAACTGAAAATTTTATGCCACATATGGATAGTATAAAACAGCACCACAACAGGCTAATTTAGGCATGATTACATAAGCAAATCTGAAGTGACCAGATATATTCAAAAGCCTATCCACTGTCTGCATTTTTCACACATTATATAATACACTTTTTAGGCACAACACAGCTGCTTTTTCATTACTTGAGTCTATTCCTTTTGAGATTATTATATTACATCACTCTTTGGGTAGGGTTTTGGTGTGCTTTCAGGGTGATTATATCAGCAATCAGCCAGAAGCCACCACTACTCTTACAATATCTCCACTTTTAGATACATCAATACATTTTCCTCCCCTGCATTCTCTTCCTTATCAGAGGCCATCCCCTCACTGTAGACACATTATATATATGTACACATATTGTATGTGTATAATATAACCTATCTGACCAATTAAATAAGTTCCTAAAAGGTTTAATAGAATGTAAAATAATTTCTAATGAAAAACATATATGTGGTACAATATTTTGGACATATGAACTGACACAGTATGTCCCCATATAGGGGTGATATGTATGTATAACATACCAGAAGCCCAAGGCATGGTTATGGCTTCTTGCTTATATATAATTATATCTCTTCCTATTTTAACCTCAGGGGCCTACAGAGGTGGCTCAGGGGCTCCATACAGTGATACAGAGCTATAATGAGCATATATTGAAATATTCTGAGATGATAATCATGGTGCCCTAACTTTATGATAAGCAGCTATTCATATATTTCACATTTGTTATTAGTAGGGATGCCTTGAGTCACCAGAATATATATACATAAATGTAGATATCTAGACCTCTGGGTAGCTATTCTACATATATACCTCTAGATCAAATACTGAGGCCACCAGGTAAATGTGGAGTGCAGGGGAGATGAATCAAGCCCATGGAAAGTGTGGGAAGATCCCTCTTTACCCCCCACAAATGTTAAAAAAAACCAGTACACTCATACAATACAGTCATTACTAGACACATGTGATTGCTTTAAAATATGTTTATTTACATTTAGGATCAGCTTCCTGCATTCAGCAATACTCTGATGATTACCAATCTCTATGTGGTCACTGACTATGTCACCATATCTTCATATTATATGTATATATCAGAAAGTGGCAGCATCAATGTAATATATATGCAATCATGGGCCCAAATTTCCAGAAGTATCTACTAAGAAATGAGTGAGATCTAAGTAATTATAAGACATAGAGTGTGGGAATTTCTGATGGCTGAAGCACAAATAAGAGTGACACTGAATTCATGTAGAATAATAACTTACTTTTGCTTCACCACACTTCTACTGTACATCCAGTCCACCATTGCATAACTACTTAGAATAGATTTGATATGTATCATAGATTAGTGCCATGTCATTTTGAATGAAATATTTGATCCAGAAGTGTCCTACATGGCAGAATTAAAGATATGTGACTAAGCTCCTATCTACTTTTCTTGTTGTCCAGCCCAGATGCTATGGATTTCTCAGGGTCAATCTATATGACATGGATGCTAATGGACTAATATGAACCTTAAATAAGTTGTAACAAATGTATTTCATTAGAAACATATCAAGAATATGAAAATTTCTACACAACTACCACATATTGCAAATAATGTTGGAAAACAAGCCAAAAAAATATAATTATACATGCTACACTGACATTGAACATCTCAAGATGGCTTATGTGAAGTCCTGCTGCATTATATACTCTATACCTATTGTATGTTATTAGCAGTATCATTTGGTGACCTCAAATGTCAAAAATGCAAAAATTATTTGCAATATCTGGCAGTTGTGTAGGAATTTTCATATTCTTGATATGTTTCTAATGAAATACATTTTACAGCTTATTTAAAGTTCATATTAGTCCATTAGCATCCATGTCACATAGATTGACCCTGAGAAATCCATAGCATCTGGGCTGGACAACAAGCAAAGTAGATAGGGGCTTAGTCACATATCTTTAATTCTGCCATTTAGGACACTTTTGGATCAAAGATTTCATTCGAAATTATGTGGCACTACTGGGGGGGCAGGAAGTACAGATATCACCATGGTTTGGCTTGGATTGATTATGATGGGCTGGTTAGAGTCAGCTGGTGCCAGTGGCTTACTGGCCTGCCCAGGCCATAAAGGGTGCTGGAAGTAGTGCTGTGACTGGTGATTCTCTCTTCCTCAAGTCATTTGAGGATATTCTGATAATATTTCAGGAACATGAGAGTGACTGAGCTTTGTTAAGTAGGAAAGAATAAAAAACATTACTATAAAGTTTCTCTAGTCCTTCCTCATTGGTTGGTCTCAGAACAGGTTGTTCCAGTAAAGGTCTTCCTTGAGAAATGTTCTTTTCTATTTTGATTGGTAGATGATCACCATGTGTGTTATTAGCATCAGCAAATCTATGACTTAGTTACAGTAGGGTCCCCCCCAATGCACCCTGTACAGAGCTGTACAGGCCATTACAGGGCAGAATTTAAATCTCATTAATTCAGTTACTGTGATACACTGTGGTCCTCTGTGGATAGTTTGGAACCCAAATAATCAAAATTAGCATTTTCTGTAAATCTCTGTACAGTGCTATACAACAGATTCATGATTTGCTAATAAGGGACTATTCTAACTTATATATCATAAACAATGTGGTGCTGGACTTTGTTCTAATGAATATAATCCTCTACCAGCACCAGGGATTGGTTGTGGTGTAGGATTGAGAGGAACAGGTCAATGGTCAAGTGAAGCATGATGTGCTGAGAGTGGAATTTCTCTCCCAACATCAGAATCTCCCCTTTGTCTTCTGCCAGTAACCAGCACTGGTGGAGAAGGTGGACAAGCTGATTCATATTATGGAGGTGAATCACAAGATGGAGATCTCATGGGAATGTTGTTGTTGTAATGATCATTGAGGATAGGTGATTGAAGAGGAATATGAGGAGTTAGCAGGATCTACTTGTGGTGGAATAAGGGGAATAGTGGTCCATGAAGCATCCTTGTTGAATTAACTAGACAGATCAGATGAATGAAATACATATGTCTGGATTATTTTCATCTTGGTTGGTAGAAGGGACTTCAATAAGGTTTGTCTTTCTTCTTGGAATAAGTAGAAAAGATAGATTTGTTGAGGGTGGCAGTAGCTGATATGACTATGATCCTCTTGAATATATTCCAGAATTGATAAGCTTTCAATCCAGATTCATATCCAATAAAGATCATGACCTCAGATTTGGAATAAAGCTCATTGGGTTGATCTTCTTTAGGAATGAAGATGTAGGCTTTTGACCTGAAGACTTTGATGTATGATACATCTAATGTTTTTCCATTCCATTTGGAAATAGGAGGTGCCCAATGTAATGATGCATAGGTTGATGGTTAGAAATATGAACACTGTTTCTATCACATCAAAGTCATAAGGCTTCAGCCTTCTCCTTAAGCATTTGATTATACTCCACTCAGCTGTTTGCTGAGGGTACATGAAACAAAAGTTTGATGTGCTATTCCTTTTGACGTAAGGAATGTCTTCATATTTGTGTTAAAGAATGCCCCCCCTCATTTGAATGTAAAGTGAAGAGAGTATAGCCAGTCTCATGCTCAGCATATACAGTATGTCATAGCATCAAAAGCATCTAGTTCATACTTAAAAGTGCAATTGTAACATAGTCAGGGTAATCATCTAAAAAGGTTATAAATCATTTGTTGTGGTTATGTGACAAAGTCAGCATAGCACACAAGTCAGTGTGGACAAGTGCAAGGACATGATCTAGATCTGCATATTGCTCCACAGAGAGAAATAGTTTTTGATGCTTTTTACCCAATTGACAATTTTTGCATGATATAGAATGTTTGAAATCTGCAGATATGTATGGAGAGATTTGAAACACTGCTTGTCTTCACCAGGAAATGGCATATAGTATTCTTAGACACATGTCCGAATCTCTAATGCCAAAGATTGTATGAATCCAAAGTACTTTCCTACAAGAAATTAATTCCTTCATGTATGCTCAGAAATGAGTGAAACCAATGAAGAAGGTTGTTCAGCAACAAAGCAGAAGCCTGTAATGTCAATAATCCTCCATTGTTCCATATCTTGGTTTCTTTGTTCATTGTTAAACATTGGTAACCCCATTTTATAAGGAAGTGAACTAATAATAGTTTATGTGATGTGTTAGGTGTATACCAGACATTATGGAAAATAAGTGGTTTTAAGCTCTTGGATCTCAGGCTAATGATTCCTGGTCTGATCATCTTTAATAAAGATCCATCAGCTGCAGAGGCTGATTGTTTATTTTCTTTAAGATTTACGAAATTCTTGAGGAATGAACTGATGTAATATGTATGTGCAATCACTATCAATTATTCAATCATCTCAGCTAATGAATCACCTATAGCTGCAAGCTCAGTTGCCTTAGTTGTTATGACTACGACCCATAGTCGTACAAGTAGACATGAAGTGTAGAGCTGCCTTGAGCCTAACTCTTGTTGGGTCCTAATGACGTAGGATACCTTCAGGCTTAATGGGAGCCTGGCAACGAGTGGTGAGGGATACTAGGAGGAGTATCTTGAGACAGACAACAACCAAGAGTCCTAGATAGAGAAGGTTGAATGACCTTGACCTTGGTGAGGATCTTGGATAACAAGGTTGGCGTCAAGCTGGACGAGTTCTCCTAACTGGAGTGGAGAATCGTGAAACTAACCAACGATGGCAAGCCATTGGTGAGAGAGCAATGAGGAGTTGCTTGACCTTGGAGACCTTAGAGGGAGTCTAAGGTTTGTTGACGGAGTCCTTCTAGGAAGGAGGAAAGAGGGGAGGGTGAGGTGGAAGTCAAGCAAGGGAATGTTACAGGGAACGGATGATGAATACCACAAGAGTAACCGTAAAGTGTACACTTTAGGTGTCAGATCAAGGTTGGAGAGAGAGAGGTGTTTGAGAGGAGCTCGAACTTATATACCCCGGCTGTAAGAGCTTTAGGGCAGGTATATCCTAATCTGGTAAAGTGGTCCGTGTGTGGTCTAACCTAATATGGTAAGAGTCCATATCTGTATAAGGAAACCCAGAGTCAGTGTGGCGAGGTTATCACCCAAAAAGGCAGGAGGGGTCTGCTGTGGGAAGTTCACGAGCAGAAGGACATGTCATGGGAATAAGCATGGTGTGACATGTTGTGATGGCACATGAGTGATCACAAGGGGGAACTGAGGTCTGGGCGCAACATGAGGTGGGTGGTAATGTTGAGGAGAGATCTGGCCTCAACTAAGATGGGGATCACCAAGGGAAGGCACAGGAGGGCAGCTGTGCATGGAGGGCACTGAAAGGGGAAGTGCAGGGAAGATCTGAAGATACAGCATAAGGGCTGTATAGGGGGGGATCCGGAGGAGTAGGGCATTGGGAGCAGCTCTAAAGATGGAGGGGTGGGGAAAATCCTGAAGGGATATTCCAGGGAGGGTCTGGGGAAGATCCAGGATCAGGGACACAGGAGGGCAGCTGTGTCAAGAGACACCGGGGGAGGTGGTGTGGTGGGCAATGGTCTAGGCTGTATGGGATGTATAGTGTTGAGTGTAAACGAGTGCTAGAATCTGCCAAGAGAGGGTGGTCCAGTGACAGGAGTGGTTACACAATGGGCACAGGGTCATAGGAGGAAAAAGACCAGGGGTGCACCAAAACTGTAACATTAGTGGTAAGAACCACTGGTGTCAAATATAGATATCAGTCAAAATCTCATCAACATAATCAAGGTAGAAGTCAGTGCCATTCCAAGCACTAATCTCATAACTCTCTAAGCCATGTTTCCATGTACCATCAATATGTCTACATGTATGTATCTTCATAAAAGCCATTTTGGTGTTCTGTGGGTAACAAAACTCTAACTCCAGTAGAGTATGTTCCTGGTTCAGATGGAGTTGACTGAACCAGAATAGATATAAAAGGAAATGGAAGTTAATGGGGAAGAGAAGGCAGCAAATGATGCTTCCTCATTGTTGAGGATGGTAGGGGTAGGATAAATAGAATGATATCCAAAGGATGTAACAGTTATGTCAGATATCCCATTGTTCATGTCTATGGTGTTCCAAGCAGGTGAGGACCTTGTATAGCATCATGGAATATGTCCTGATTTATCAGGATCATGTCTAAGTCTTCATTGCCAATCATTAAATTCACAAAGTGGTTATTGTTGAGCTTGTGAGCATAAGCCTTTCTCTTTTCTTTGAAACCTTTTTGTTTGCTGTAAACATCCTGTTTCTTGGCTTTGGAGCCTTTTTTATTAGGAGATGGCCTCTTTTGGTTATGAGGACCTGAAGGTTTCCCAAAGGCTTGCCATAAAGTTGCCAATACTGATCAGCCATATGACCAAGTTTGTGACAATTTCTGCATTCAATAGCAGAACCAGAAGCTCAGCATATTGCAAAAGTGCAATTGGTCTCAGTGTAAGCTGGTTCAGAACTAAATGGTTCTGATAAACAAGAGGCAAGGGAATGATGGGAAGAATGAGGATGAGTGGAACAGAAATGAGATTCTATCATGATTGATTTTGGCAGAGACAGTTGTAGCAAATAAATCTGTAGTTGCTCAATGTAGTCACTGAGCAAAAGGCTACAGTATGAAGTATCTAATAAGGTAGTCATTACATAATCAAGTGGCTGAACTACTTATCTCAAATAAATTCCAACACTCCCCCCTCAATTGAGATGGGGTAGTCAAAGTGGAAAAATGGTCTAAATAATAGAAGAAATAAAATCTACCTATCAAATATTTCCAATAAATGAATAAGTTCTGTGTGTCCATGATGCAGCATTTGTGTGTGCAGTGTCCATGTGTGATGTGGTGTGGCTACATCCAAGTGATACCCTAATTAGGCAAGTTGTTTTGCTATCACCACTCACATGTCCATCCCTTGATTGCCTCTGGGGGCTGCATCCTTGCATATTGTGCCTTAGAAACACTTCCCCAACCTTTGTACTCCATGTACATTGCATCCAGCACATCCAATCAGCCCATTTTGGCCTTGATGTGACCACTTCATCTAATATGTACATTTTCTCCTTCAGATTTGGCTGACTCTTCTAGTTTGTGTTTTCATCTTTCCTCATCAACATGGCAGATTCACTGGCTTAATGAGACATCTGGGGATCTTGATAGGTGGTCTGGATAGCTCAGATATATCCATCATTGAGTGCTTTTGCTGTTCTTGCTGATTCTGCTTGATTTCAGCTTCTTTCTTCTTTTCAACTCATTTTGAGCCTTAACATGCACTGTTCAATGTGCCACCTTTACCATACCATTCCCCATTGTATCTGACCCCATCTGCACTATTCTGGTGCTCATCCATACCAGGTGTATCTGCCTCCAGGTTGGAAAAGTGAACATCAACTGGGGTATTAAAGAAGATAAACAGATCATGAGCTTGGAGGATGGGAAGATTTGGTACCAAAGTGGAAAGTTGAAGTCTAAAATCTCTATCAAACCAATGATGGTCTCAATTGAGGATCTTCCATCCATGGTTGTGAACTGGGGTATAGATGATATCCTAATAAAATGAAACAGAAAAGGCTAAGCCAGTACCTTCATAACTCAAAGCTAGGATTTAATTGTAAAAGGAATAGGAATCAAGAGAGGTGGCATATTGTTCAGTAAGTGGAACCCCCATAAAGTTAAAGGTAAAACCATGAGATCTAAGGTTAAAATTGACACTAAAGGTATGGTGAATGGTCTCCACCAGATTAGCTTAAATCAGGACAGTGGGGGAGTAGGAGGCAATTTTGAATGTGGAACCTTGGTATCTCTTGGAGTACATAAGCATGAAGGACCCCACCTCTTTTTCTCTTCCTCCATTCCCCAAATCCCATTACTTCAACCATCCTGGTCAATCTCCTGGCTGTTGTTAGAGTTGTGCTCTGATGTCAACTTCAGAATGCTAGAGATGACTGAGGGTTGGGACTTGGCTTCACTGTATGTGATACACCCTTACACAAGTCTTTACTGTCCCAGATTTTGGAGGGTTGGAGGTGGTAGGACTTCAGACATTGTTTACAATGTCAAGTTGAGCAGAGGTTTCAGAGGTGAGTTGTCAAGACTCAGTTGGAGAGAAGAGTATAGGAATAACTAATATTTGAACTAAGGAGTTTACAGGAGGATCTCAGAGTATATATAGTATGGAGGAGCATAGCATTAGTAATAGAGTTCATAGGGTTCATAAGTGTTTGGAGTACAAGTGTTGCCAGAGCTGTGCTCCTAAGTGAAGCACAGGTTCAGAGACAAGTAGAAAGCAGAACTAAGACAAATGGAAGTAACTAAGAAATAGAATGAAACAGAATGTAATGGAGGTAGATATAAATGGATATATATATAAATCTGGAGGTCATGAGTTGTGTCTCTAAGGAGAATGCACTGGAGTTTGTGGTAATGTAATGGAGTTGTACATACTTAGGGGATTTCAGGATATGACAGTATCCCTCTCTTAGGCCTGAATCTCTGGAGGCCTATTTAAGGTTGAATGCAGAGTTGACAAAATTGGTGATGTCCACTCAGGGGTGTGTAAAGTCCAATGTGGCTTGTCTGTCCTCCTTCATCACAACCATTATCATGTCCAATATTGCAAACATCAAGATGTGGCCTAATGCACACCTGACAGAGTGCCACAATGATGATGACAATCTCTGTGCCACGAAGTTTGCTGAGTGGCAATGGAGGGTGAAGGTGAAGAGAGTGGAGGAGGAGCAGAGGAAGGTGAAGGAAGAGCGCCAGAGGGTGGAGGTGGAGGTGAGGCACAAGACAGTGAAGGAGACCAAGTGCAAAAAGGCCAAGGAGGCAGCCAAAAAGAGGGTGAGTTGGTAGTGCCTCAGGTGCCATATGCTAACTATTGCAGGCTGAGCAGGTCTGAGTGAAGCAAAGTGCCATCAAAGGAAAGGGGAAGGTTAAGGAGCAGATGATACTGGAGTGCATCCAGTGCTCAGACCATGGTTCAAATGTGAGCTCAGCAAGTCAATATTATGCATGGCCTGCATCAACATGAAGGTCAAGTGCATATGGCCAGGTGTGGAAAAGATGGAGTAATGGAAGAAGAGGGTGGAGTTGGTGTCTCCATGGGGGAACAAAAAGAGGGTGCAGATAGAGGGAGGAGTGAGTGGCTTGAAGGGGTTGGAGTTGGGTTAGGTGAGTTCAGACTGCCCAGAGGCCCTGCAGGTCTCCAAGGAATTCTGCCATCTCCTCAAGGCAGTGCTGAGGTGGTTGGACTGCCAGAACAATCTTTTGGAGTGGCTCATTGAGCTGAAGGTGGAGGAGCTCTATGGAGTGGAGCTGGATGTTGATGAGGATGTGGAGATGGAGATGGGGGAGTTGGAGTTGGAGTTGGAGGAGTATGGGCAGTTGAGTTCATCTGGAGTAAGGTGGAGTTAGGAGGGCAGGCAAGCAGAGGAGTGAGCAGAGTGAGTGCAGAAGAGGGTGGAGAGGAAAGTGGGGAAGATTGTGAGGAGAGTGGAGAGAGCAGAGAGGATGAGGAGATGTATGTAGTGTACAAATTGTTTCCTTTGCAATAAAAAACTTTGACTCATTATTGTATGGAGTGAGGTTTGGATTTGATCAGATATCAGAGATGGAAGTTTTGAACAAGCTCAGAGGCATGGCCAAGTTCAGTTGCCAGAAGCCATGAGGTTTTGTTGTCAGTACCTTCATATCCAAACCAATGCACCAAGTATAGCAACTTGCAATTTCTTCATCATTGATCTATTTTGGAGTTGAGGATCTCCAAGATCTCGTACTCTAGTTCATTGTCTACTTTGATTGGAGGTGGCAAAGGTTGTACCCTGTTAGGAATAGTGTTGGATATGGAGGGTTCTAATTGTAAGACATGGAAAACAGGATATACAAATTTCATAGAATCAGAGAGTTGGAGTGTGAAGGAGTGGGATACTGCCTGAGTGATGATAGTGTAGGGACCTAAGTTCTTTTCAGAGAGTTTCTTAGAGGCCTGGTAGAGTGGAAGTACTTTGCCTTGATGAATGCCTGGTTACCAACTTTGAAGTCCAGTGCTGGAGTTTATTTGGCATCCACAAGTCCTTGGTATTGCTTTTGGGTAGCAGCCATCTCCTCATGAAGGAACTGATAGAGGGAATCAAGGTCAATGGAGTATTTACATGCCTTCACAGAGGTAAGATCACACTCAGGGTGTACTGTGATGTTGGAGTGGTAGCCCTTGTTAGCAAAAAATGGAGAGACATCTGTAGTAGCACTTGGAGCATTGTTGTATGCAAACTCCATGAGGGGCAGGAGTTCAAACCAGTTGTCTTGCTGGTAGTTGTAATACACTTGGAGATACTGCTCCAAAGTCTGGTTCATGTATTCTGTCTGACCATCTCCTTCAGGGTGATAACTGGAGGTGAAGTGGAGGCAGATGTCTAGGGCTTTTCCAAGCAAATGGGAGAAGTGTGCCACAAATTTGGAGCCTTGATTGGAGGTGATATGGCAAGGAATTCTGTGCTTCAAAAAAATGTGGAGTAGAAAGAGGGTTGCTAATTCCAGAGATGTAATTGTGTTGTGTGTAGGAATGAAGATGCACTGTTTTGATAGGCGATCTACAACAACAAGTATAGCAGTGTATCTGGAGGAAGCAAAGAGTTGTTATTCAATGAAGTCCATGGAGATGGAGTTCCATGGCTTCTTGGGGATGGGCAGTTGCTTTAATAATCTGTAAGGCTGGTGTCTTGGAACCTTTGCACAAGTGCAGGAGGTATAGGAGGAAACATATTCCTTAATGAATGCCCTGATTTCTGGCCATGTACAGTATATTCACAGTGCATGAGTTCCAAAGTCTGGTTCTGGCTGAAATGTCCAGAGAGTGGATGATCATGTTTGTATTGGAGGACTTGGAGTTGGAGGTCATTAGCATCAGGTACATATGTAAATCAGAGAGAACAATGATGCCATTGGTTGAATTTGACAATGACTTCATTTCCAAAAGACTGACTTGGTCCCAACACCCAGCAAACAGATTGATGATGTGGCCATTGTTTGATGCTCTTGGTGAGGCCCTCATAGTAGAACTATGCATAAAACTGAGTGACACAGGTGGTGTAACTGGAAAAGGAATGCATATACCTTGACAGTGCACTTGTAGTGCTTTACACTATCACACTCAATATTGTGATGGGCATGGATTGGTTCTTTCAGCTTGTTGCTCACCACCATACCAGGACCTTTAGTAGTGGGACCACTGGCAAAAAGCATAATACAGGCACCAATGTTAAAATATATGGTCTAACAGGGTATTATGAGCAATGGGCAGTGTGAGACAAAGGGTATGCTAACCTCCAGCAAGCCAACAGCAAGACTGATAGCTACACCAATGCAGCAAAGAGGACATTTGTTGTTGACCATGGGCCACAGGTCATGTGCAAAGGTTTTGAGAATGCTGGTCAATTAGAATTTGGACTGTTGAACAGGTAGGAGAAAACAGGTGGCACTGAAAGCCTGCTGTGGCATTGGCAGATCAGGACATAGAGCAGCACAAGTGGTAGTGCTGAGACCAAGCATGTCCTGGATTTACTTGGGAGTATATTCCTTGCCACCATGGAGGACATAAGATTTGCTGCATTCAGCATAGCCAATTTCATGGACTTGAGTCTGGATGAATGTAAGCAACAACAGGGGTAAGCAAGGAGTGAGATGTATCATGGTGTTATAGGTGATATGTAAGACCAACAAGGGCATAGGGTGGGAGCAAACTGAGACTGACAATGACAGCATCCTGGAGGACTTTGAGATCTTCCTTGTCAAGACAGGTATTCATGACAAAAAGGAAGATGGAGGATACCTGGACTGGATGGATTAGGGTGTACTCAATGGTGGTGTATTTTGAGAGCAGTTCAATGGGCAAGTTTGTATTTGAAATGTCCTTGTAGTGCATGGGAAATGCATTACAGGAGAGACAGAAGGAATATATCCAGAGTTTTCTGTGGACATCAATCTGGCTGCAAGGGAATGATGAGCAGACAGGTGAAAGGGCAAGGAATGAGATACCAGTTGTTACGGTTAAGGAGAAGACCCCTATTCAATTTCCTCCTTTGCCTTCTCCTGATCACCCACCAACTCCAATCCCTTCGTCAGACACCCCCCCTCTCCACTTTGACCATCCTGGCGCCACCCTTTTTGCCACCCTATTCTCTGACCTCCGGGATTACCACATTCCAACCTCCACATGGGCCGACCTCTTAGACAAGTCTCTCTTCAAGGGATGAGGCTATTCCTATTAGGACAGACATCTCCTTCACCACCTCTGGATACTTCCACCTCCCATGCCTCTCAGGTTTCTCCTTTCTTTCCTCTGACTCTTACCTTACTCTTCTTGACTCGCTCAGACACTGCCTCCTCCATAGCCTCTCTTGTGGCTATGCGTTTATCCTTTATATCCTGTCCGTTTATCTCATGTGCCTCACGACACGACACGTCTCCTTTCCTTATTTATCATTAGGACTCCAATACCTGCCCTAGAGTCCCTAGTATATATATTGGAGCGCCGCCTGTACCTACTTCTCTCCTTAACCTTGATATACACTTCTTCATGTAATCAACTTGTTCCTTGAGATCCCCTCCCTTGTGCCTCACCTCACCGCTGCCTCATCCTCCCCTCTACCAACTCTGGGCCAGTCCCAGTACTGCTGACTATAGTCAGGCCATTCACACTTAACTCCATACGGAGGTGCCCAAGTGTAGGAATGAGACATGGTTCTTCACAAACGTGTACCATTGTTACTGGTCGTAACACCAGTAAGGATTGAGAATGGCACAACACAGGGGCTTGCATGTGATGGGCTCATAGAGAACTTGTTACGACCAATCATAACAATGGTATATGTTTGTAAACATGTCTTGTTCCTTCCCTAGGACAATCCAAGAAGGGTTAAGGGTGAACAGCTTGACCAAAGTCAACAGTACTGGGACTGGCCCAGAGTTGGTAGAGGAGAGGATGAAGCAGAGGTAAGACAAGGCACAAGAGAGGGGATCTCAAGTAATGAGTTGACAACACAAAGAAGTGTATATCAAGGTTAAGAGAAGAGATAGATACAGGCGGTGCTCCAATATATATAGTATGTACTTTAGGGCAGGTATCGGAGCCCTAAAGAAATAAGGAAGGAACACATTGTTAAACAGCTGGAATCTCACAGCTGGAGTCCACTGTCAGAAACTAGATTGCAAGTAATGTAAAATGCAATATATCTGGAGTCCACTGTCAAAAACTGAAGGAAAGCGAAGACAGTGGACTTTGACTACTGTAGGAGCAAACAACAAACAAATAACAACAACAACAACAACAATGTGCCACAATGTTCTAAGTACGAAAATGGAGTGCACAATCAATGATTCCAACACACATTGTGTTGTGTAGCATGTGATATAAATGGGATGGATGGAAGGGGAAATGCATAGCTCATAAGAGAGAGCTATGTAGAAGGGCAGTGTCTATGTGAGTCAGAGAGACATAAGTAAGAGTCAGTGGAAGAAGAAATGGAGAATCCCAGAGGTGATGAGGATGGGAGTACCTGGAGGTGATGAGGCATTGCCTATCCCTCAAACAGTGACTCATCTAGCAAGTTGGCCCAGGTGGAGGTGGGGATCTGGTGATCTCGGAGATTGTGGAAAATCTTTGAAGAGAGAGGAGCTGGGGTGGTTGAGATGAGATGGGGGGGTAACCAATGAAGGAGTTGGAGTTGGGAGATGACAAGGAGGAGGCAAAGGAGAAAATGAATAAGGGGTCTCCTCAACTGTAACAGAACTGGGGGGAGATCCTCATGGTGCTTGAGGGGAGTGTACAGGGCAGATATGGACACCACTGTCCAAGGGAAACATAGGGACTAGAAAGATGAGGGTGACAACCAGCAAAGGGCACATACTACAGGAAATCAAAACACTTATGAAGTAAAAGTTCAACACAAAATTTTGAAGGAATAATGATCAGCAAACTTGTTCATATAGTATCCTTTGAAAGCATTAAGGGAGGTATCAACATTAACCATAGGATGGATGGGGTTTGGGTTTCCAAACATAGGTAATAAGTGTACTACACGGAAAACAGTGTCAAGATGAATGACAGATAATTTGGATAATCTGGCTCAATTGAGGGGCATATTATCCAAAGCCTGGTAGCACTGTCTAGCTAAGAGCCAATGCACTTGTACCAGTGGACAAGTGCACAAGGGTAGGTTTTGTTGAGGAATGGAAAGGAAAAAAAAAAAAAAAAAACAGAGGACTCAGGTAACTTCCATGCCATTGATGCTGTCAGGGCTGTTGTTATCTGTGTCAACAAGTATGGTGTTATAGTGAGCAGCTCCACATCGCCATAATGGAGTTGCTCATATGTGTTCATGATGTATACCTTCAATTCTGCTTGGGTCACTTGGCACAACGAACATGGCCATGGCAGAGTGGAAGATATTCAAACAGCCCCTGTAAACCAGCATTTGCTGCAGTGGTATATCAGCAGAGGACTGATGCCCATCAGAGTATAGCTGGTCATAGAGAAAATGGTGGATAAGGTTTGGAAGTTTAGGAATCCTGAGTTCTTCAGCAAGATCTGGAACAGTTTGAGCACATCACTGCTCTTCACAATGTTTTAGAATAGAGATTTGTCAAGAGGGAAGATGCACTCACAGATTGTCCTGGCCAGCCGAATATCACAGAACATCTGTTCTCTCTCCACTGCGCTGCCCTTATCATCACTCTTTTCTCCTTCATCACGCTCTTCTCCTTCAGTGGCAGGACCAGCCTGCTGATTGACATTGTTCAAATTGATAATTTGCACACCACCAGCACTGGAACTGCAGTCATCATACCCAGTCAACAAGGTGGCCTTTGGAAACTCCTTTGATGAGTTGATGGAGTAGATCTGGGACAAGTAGCACATGGATGTCTGAACAGGGGAAATTGCTTGTAAAAAGTGGGTGACACTGATTAGCAAAGTTAAGCCAATGCAACATGTACAAAGAGATGAACAATTATATCTGTGACTACTCCCCATTCATCCCATAGTGTACCAGGGTCAACCTCTTCAATCAGTGCTTCAAGGAGTTCTTGCATACAATTCCCATATTCTCCATCAAGATTCTGAGGATATTCAAGACATATATGAAATTGAATTAACAAAGCATATGTGAGCGAAGTACTATAAGTTGCAGATCACTATGTACCATTCACACCAGTTCTGCACAATACCTGCCAAGACTATTTGTTCCTCATAGTGAGCGATGTACAGTCCCAGTCCATATATGACTTTCCCATAGTGGCCATCTGTGCACATGATAACCTCTGGGACTGTCATGCCTGGTTTGAGCATTTCAAGGATCCTGGATAGGGAGGAATGGAAAAGCTGTTTCTTGAAAGTCCAGAAACATGCATCATTGGCATGTTTTTTCATTGCTATCGGAAATAATGTAAGGCCCTAGTGCTAGTACAATGCAGATAAGTTATCCAACTCACTTTTAGCTATGGCGAGAAAACCAATAAGCACAATGGCATTGTGGTGGGCATGACAAACATTGTTGTGGACATTCCCAATTGATAGGTAGAGAGGATAATAATCATTTTGTCTGGTCATGATGGAAACTGTCAGTTTGTCACTGCCAAGGATTATCAGCACAAAAGTTGAGCCATATATCTCCTCCCGGAGGGTTCTTGAGCAATTATATCCTGAATGCGAATTAGTGAACGAATACAATAGAGCTTGTATGTCCATACCACTTGATTCCAGGCCCAATCTGCTGACATGAGATCATACCAGTGGTGGCTATGTATATGTTCCATCAGAATATTTCTCCCACTTACAATACAGGGTATAATTGATTTCATCCTTGAAGTCCAGGTTTTTGAGGATGTTTTGAATGAGTTTGCATGGGTCTTGTGTTAAACAGCTGAGCAGGACAGCTGGAGTCCGATGTCAGAAACTAAAATTGGATGCCTACAATGTACAGGCTACATACCTGGAGTCCGATGTCAGAAACTAAAGAGAACTGACATGGGACTCGCAGGCTC